>JANHFX010023000.1:0-18439 GCA_027560015.1 Chloroceryle amazona | reverse complement strand
ACCAGTACAAAGCCCCCCCCCCCTGATGGTAATCACATTACCTTCACCACTGATGCTGTGGAGTAGGCACTGGGGGAGTCCCAGACTGGGCCCCACAGCAGATGGGAGCTGTGTTCAGGAGCAGGATTCTGGTACCGGATTCAGGAACACACCGATTGGGTTCAAAGGTAGAATGGACAGAGTCCTCCTTGGATGCTCCAAGGAAGGAACTGAAAGAGGACCTGAGCCAAGCCAAGCAAAGCTGACAAAGCAGTCCAAGAGGGGAGAAGAGCCTGGGAACCCCTATAGAGACCCTCCTGATCCCTCCGCTTTATACAGAATATGAGGTATATGGTCTGGAATACCTCGTTGGTCAGTTTGGGGTCACCTGTCCTGTCCGCTCCTCCCTGCAGGTGAAGCCTTCCACTTTCCTGCACTCCCAAGGTGTTACACAAAATCCAGCAGTGGACTTGGTCTGCACACCAATCCTTGGCAGTAACTCTAAACATGGGGTCTTCTCACTGCCAGCAGCAGACACTCTCTGTGAAAACAGGATGCTGACTTAAGACAGTGCAGTTAGTTGGAAGAACTGAACTGAGAAGTAAAATCACTGAACAGAATTAGTTCTGTTCTCACTCAAACCAGGACAGATGCAAAAGGCAACATCTAAGTCAGTTGGAAGAATGTGGTCAAAGGCTGAATTTATCTTCTTCTTCCAAAAGACTACAATAATAGGTATTTCTTTTCTTTTAGCTTACAGTGTGATTTAGATATCTTGTCTAGAAGTAGAAGGAAAATAAAATGGGAGATACTTCTTAAACCTAGCTTATAAACTATTATTTATTCTTTCAGCATTCTCGAATGTCCTAACTCTTACATGGCATCCATCAAAAACTGACTACAGCTACTGTCTAGACAGTTGGCATGCTGTTGACTTAGTAGCACTATTGATAATGAACTTGGCATTCTCTCTATTTTACTCTGCAGTATTATGAAACATCCTCTAGAAAGAGAACCTAAAGCAAGCCAGTTCATAGCTCATTGTTTAGCTAGTTAAAACTAGATTGCTAAAATGAGGGGTTAAATTAAAAATCTTCAAAAGCCACTAGTGAAATATTTCTATTTTTCTGTACATATCGTGTGATGTGTAATAAATTTATATTAATAAGTGAAAAGTTAAGATGGTTTTTAAAAAGCATTACTCTGTTAATATCTGAAATAAAACTTTCAAGAACAGAGGTACTGCCAGATGACTAGTGGCTTTAAAAGAAGAGCCTATTTGGGACAGTATACTTTTTTCTTTTTTTATTTGTTGTTGTTGGTGGTGGTGGTGTTTGGTGTTTTCTTTGTTTATTTATTTGGGTTTTTTTTGTCTGGTTGGTTGTTTTTTTGTTTTGTTTTGGTTTGGTTTTGGTTTTTTTTGGATCTATAGCTGCCTTTGAAGTCCCCTTTCTCTTAGACCTTCAAGTTGGAGTCAGAGTAGTGCCGTCCATCCACTGTTAGTTTTGAATGAAACACAATACAGCACAGCCATAATCTTTTTTAGTTTTTGTAAATGTTACAAAGCATTGTAATCATGTTTATTTTAAATATCTCAATGTTAAAAATAAGTAGCCATCCACTTTCCATTGTACCATCCGTCTTGCAAACTTGTTTCCATTGATGAACTTCTTTCAGTTAGTTCACTTGCTGATATTATTCTTTTTGTTCCTCTCAACTTTTTACATATACAGGGTCATTATTTTCTCTCCTGGCTTAGTCTGGACAAGTCATCCAAGTACTTTTTTATGCATTTGGAAGATACTTAGGGCTGTCTCAGTGCAGGACAGAATTTAATCAGCCAAATGATGACTTCTGGGTATAAAGATCCTGGACCACAGACTAATTTCTAATGCCAACTAGTCAACTACTCATTATTTTCCTACCTGCTAGCCTTATGTAAGTCATCTGGTAGCGTGTCTGTGTACTCAGGGTTTGAGAAATATAGAACTTCAGTTAAAAGAACAATGCAACCTCAGGGACATGACCAAACAAGACTTTCACTCACTGTAAACTTAGCTAGTCTGACATGAAGCACCACTCAAAAATATTTACATCCCCTCAGTTTTCACAATTAGGAGCCCATTTCTCAAATACTGATTCAACTTTTTGGGACCAGACAAAGGAGAGAGTTTCAAGAACTTGGACTTGCATCAAGTTTTCAGTTCATATGGGCACATATATGTGTGCTTGCCTATGAATATATGTTCATATTTTT
Organism: Chloroceryle amazona; assembly: GCA_027560015.1. Lineage (NCBI taxonomy): Eukaryota > Metazoa > Chordata > Aves > Coraciiformes > Cerylidae > Chloroceryle > Chloroceryle amazona. The sequence goes on along the minus strand of JANHFX010023000.1, from coordinate 16,203 downwards.
AAAATCATAACAGGGACTGTTCCCAGGTCAGGATGCCTCTCTGTATCTTTCCAGAGTCTTTTTGCTGCATTTAAACCTCTTGGTTTCTGATTGCTCCACAAATACTCTCCACTTCCACCTGTTGGCACAAAAATCCCCGTGCTTTAAATGATGTTTTGTTGTAGAAGACATGGTGTGTTTTATTGTAGAAGATGTGGTGAATAACTGTGATAATGCCTCCTGTTGATGATGAGTTAGCAGCTGTCTTTGGAACTTTGAAGCCTCATTGTGATATATATATTTAGAGCTATGGTGTGAGATTTCTGTAATTCACTCTTTTTAAAGAAGAAGTAATATATCTTTAATGAACTAAAATCAAAGTCCAAAATACATAAGTATTTTTCTGTCATTAAATGTGGTCAGAGCTGGAGACGTCATTGCTAAGTGAAACAAAAGATTGGACATTGTGCTTGTGTTGTGCTTGTGATTGTGTTGCAAACCCTCTGTGCATAGAGCACTTTTCACTCTTTCAGCATACTTACTATTTTATCTCACATAAAATATTTAATGGATTTTATAGTTTTAAAGATAAATATTTTATACTGTATTTTGACCTTCTTTTGAGTGATTTTGCTGGACTTCTGCAAAAATATGGAGGGTGAGTGAACAAAGGAATATTGTTTAAGAATGTTGACTGAAATTGAGCAGCCTTTTTTTCCATGACAGTTGTCCTAATCCATATGGTAAGGTAATGTCATAGTTCTTTGCTTAAGAAAGGAATCAAGTGATAATATACCTCTGATTCATATAGGTTCTTAAGCAATTCATTTTCCCTTATTTGTATGATGTTCAGACTTCATACAAATGTGTGAAATATATATACATTTGTGTGATGGAAATAGGATAAATATTCAGTCCTACAAAGATAGAGTCCACAGTTTAAAAATTATTAATGCAGCCTGAGTTCTGTATTGAGAAATGGATTTCGCATTTTTCTTCATTCATGGTTTGTTTGCATACAGTGCTGATCCGTGGAATGGCTAATTTTGTTCTTAAATTGCTAATGTAAAGGCAATGTTATATTCATTTCCAAATAAGGCTTGGTTTCATTGATGTCATGATCTTCCATTAGTTGGAAATATACAGCTGTTTAATTGTATCTCTCTTGTTAAACAGTGCTTTAGATTACAATTAAAATTTGTTTCCAAAATGTGTTTATCACATGGATCTCAATACCAAGCAGTAAAAGGTTAGCAATTTAAAGAAAATCAAGGTTCTCATGGAATCTACAGTTCTTTGTTAAGGTATCCCTGCTGGAAAGAGGACATGTGCAAGTGCCTATGTGCATGTTCTGTCATTGACAAAGTAATGAGTTAAAAACTGATTTTAATCTTTAGGTTCATGCTAATAATATAGCTGTGACATGTTTTATTTTCCCTTACTCTCCAGAATATCAATGATATTTTGTGATAATAAGATCATGTTGAAGGCTACAGACCAACAAGAAGGCATTTTCACTTTCCTTTGATAAACAGCATTTTAAAAAAGTTAAAGGGTAGGATTCTCCATACACGCATCAGTTTAATTATAAACAAAATAAAGCAATTCCAGTGAGTGATAGTCCACATTTTGTCATACTTTCTTGCTCACCTAAGAATTTGCTGAAGAGAGAAACTAATTTAAAAATAATAGGTAAGTATTCTCAACTGATTAATCATTTATTTCTGTCCTAAATACACTTACTTCTTATGCACACACAAAATCTTGAGCTTGTTGTTGATTTGTTTTGTTTTGTTTTTAAATACAGTTTATAAGTGTATACATCTGTCTTCCAAAGAATAATCTCAGCCTGTAGACAATTTCATAAGCATTTAGAGTCTGCTGGGTGTGGGGAGTAGAACATGTATGACGTTAGAGAAATAACTAGGCCAGACAACACATTACATATTCATAGTTTACTGTTAGATTGGCAATTGTCAATCAAGGTAACATTTAGTGCAAGGAAGATATCAGAGATTATGCAGACATATGTGTTAACAATAAATAACTAGTATTTCAACTGCCATCTTAATTTTGGGACACAAAATTAAACCACAGTATGATGTGAATAAAATACAGAGCAAATGCCAAAAGTTGTTCTGTTCATGTATTTTGTGTAAAAGACATAACGCAGCATCTATGCAGAGAAATAGGTACTAGCAATTCAGAGATTTGGTTTTGCCATATTATAAATTGTCTGGAAAGTTGATTTTGTTTTGTTTTGTTTTGTTTCTTACTCTCTGATAGACATCAGCTATTATTCTGGTAGTACCATGGAGAAAATGGAATTACCAAAGTAAATAAAAATAAAATCTGAACAAATCTCAGAATAAATATTCCATATACCTCTATGCTATACATATTTATTTAAGTCATTCTATGTGATTTTATACTTACTTTATATTATTACTGTGTCTCTGGCTTTAAAGCTGCTGTCATGTACTTTCACATTTAATGACAATGGACACTACAAGAAGGCTTGACTAATACCGTTTGTTGTTTTATCTCCACATCATTTGTGTGCAAGTGGAGGAAGGAGTTCAGACATGGATTACTTTTATCAGGGATTACTATGAAGTAAAAGTGTCTTTAAAAAATTTAAACTGTGTTCTTCACTGAATACAAGATACTTTCCTAAGAAAGGCTGATTGTGGCTGAAATGTTGGGTGGACTCTCTGGAACAAACCTTTTCTGGAGGTGAGAAATAAATTGGAATAGGAAAAAAGAATTGTTATACTCTTTTAAAAATATTCTGTGCATTACTATGTCTGTATTTGAATATATGACATCAAAAAGTCTGTTTTATTTCTGTGCAGTACTCTACCATAAATTGATTGAAGAAGTATACTTCCATGCTTTTATGCCTGAAGTACTGGGATTATAGGTGATTGCAAATTATTTATTCAGTACCATAAGATCCAGAGGAAAACAAACCAAACGAAAACAATTCTGAATCAGGTAGCACTTACAACATGTATCAAATATCAAAATACAAATTAAGGTGATTCTAAATTACGAAAATAACTGCCTCTACAAATATAACATTGTAAGTTTAATATTATTTTTTTTTGTTCAAAGTGTCACATTGTCTGTTTCATGAAGAAACAATGAAATTCTTATTTTCAAAGTTCTTTTGGATTTTCACTTTAAATATGAAAAAGTTCAGTTTATGCAAGGCAAAGAAAGTCTTGTGAAATATTGTTCATAATGATTATATTTATTAACTTCTGAAGTGGTAACCTGTTTGCAATTGCTTGGTATGAGGAAATTACTTCTGTTAGCATAGTGAGAAATTGTAAATTTTTGACACTGCAGTATTATAGTTCAACTCAAGCATAATGTTTGTAAATTGTGTCACCTAGGTAACTAGTTTAAGAATATTTTGTACCAGATCTGAGAAAAAAGGTGTTTTTTGTTAATGTTCCTGTACTTGTTTATAGCACAGTGAAAATGTTCCAGAGATGGTAAAATTATTTGACCAACTTACAAGTGAAGTGAAGTAGACAGAGACAACCAAGCAGACATGCTTCCACTGGAATCCTGCACATTTATTCTGGCTTTTCTCTGCTTAATATTTTTATCACAGACATAAGAAAGAATGGTAAATCACCATAAATAATGTTTATAAATGACTCAAAGATTGCCAAGAAAAAAGGGGAAAAATAAGAAGTCTACAGTAAGAAAATCTACAAACATGTCAAGATCTATGCATAGGACAGGAATATATGGGCCATTCTTTTAAAGTGGGAGATTCCATCTTGGAAAGCAAGTAACTCCTAAAGATTAGGAGGTAAGTAAATAAAAGCTTACCACAGACTCTCACAGTGTACAAACAACTATTGTAAAGCCTTGCTTGTATAAGCAAGTCTCGGCAGACACAGATTGAATATCCATCTCTTTCTTTTGAAATTATGAGACTGTTCTTGAATATATCAGTTCCAGGTGTGATGGTCATAATTAAAATGTAAAGAAAATGTTAAGGGTTGGAAAACATGTATGAATAGAATCACTGACTATAAGAAGCACATAAAGTGCCAATATGGAGGTCAACAAATTCTGTAACTACTTACAAAACCAGAAATACAATATTTCAGAATTAGTTAACTTCATATATTGTATTTAAGCTAAATTTATATAAATTCAGTCCATCAGTTAGATACATTTTAATGAGCATTGTTCACCAAAGAAAAAAATTGCATGATTTGTGATGAATTCTCCACATGAATAATTTTTAAACCAATACTCACCTAAAAGTGAAACTCCAATTGAGATAAGAATTGATGTGAAAAGCACCTAAAGCATGTGTTACCCAAAAGGTCAAACTAGATGAAATCAGTGTTCTGACCTTGTAATCTGTATAATCAATGAGTTATTTCAGAGTAAGTTACTTCTGAAGTATGTGATAATATATGTCCTATCTAGTGCCCTGCCATAAGCAGAGACATTTTCCACTAGACCAGATTGCTCAAAGCTCCATTCAACCTGACCTTGAACAATTAAATGGCTGAAGCATACATAACTTTGCTTGGCAGCCTGTTAGGTATTCCCTGATATCAGTTGAGAGTTGGTAATGAATTGGTTGAGAGCAGACCTACGGAGAAGGAGTTGGAGATACTGGTAGATGAAAAATTTGATATGAGTCAGCAATGTGCATTTGCTGCCCAGAGGGCTAACCATATTCTGGACTGCGTAAAAAAACCACCATGGCCAGAAGGTCAAGAGAGGTCATTCTGCTGCTTTACTCTGCCCTGGTGAGACCCTACCCAGAATATTACATCCAGTTCTGGGATGTCTGATACAAGAAAGACACAGACCTTGTAGAAAAGATCCAGAGAAGGGCAACAAAAATGATGAAACAACTGGAACACCTCTCCTGTGAAGAAAGGCTGAACAAGCTGAAGTAACTCAGACTGGAGAAGAGAAGGGTCTGGGGAGACCTTACTGTGGTTTTACAATAAATAAAGGGGACTTAAAAGAAAGATGGAGGGAGTTGTTTTATTCTTTCACCAAGGCATGTAGTGACAGAACAAGGAACAATGAGTTTTAACTGAAAGAGGGTAGATTTAGATTGGATATAAGGATGACATTTTTTATGATGAGAGTGGTGAGACAATCTGGTTGCCCAGAGTCCTTGTGAATGCCCTACTGTTGGAAGTGTTCCAGGTCAGGTTGGATGGGGCTTTGAGTAACCTGCTCAAGTGAAATATGTCCCTATCTATGGCAGGGGGGTTAGACTAGATGATCTTTGAAGGTACCTTCCAATCCAAAACCTTCTATGATTCTAATAGTGCAATGGCACATGATTGCTGTTCACATCAATAGAACAGCTCATTTGTACAGAAAAGCAATTTTCTTGTACTAATTAATAATTATTACTGTAAGTGTAACCTCAATAAAAATACTAGCATTTATAACATAAACAAGTATTTGACTAGGTGACTATTTAAGATGCCTAAACTAAATACAACTTTTTTCTGAAAATTTCCACTATTTATGGATGGGTCCTATTCAGTGTTGGAGAGAACATTCTACTAGAAACTTAAAAAAAGAAGGACTTGATATTATTATTTGTCTAGTCTTGCTGCTTGATTATTGGTAGATCTTTGCCAAATGAAATAACAGGGATGAATAAAGCTTTAATTTGAAATTGATACTATTGATTTGAAAGCTTATAAAATGATTAATCTTTGCAGTCATTTTAAACTGTACCTTGTTTTTCAGCATTATGATGTTTAAAGGCTCTAGAATTGCTTCCTGAGTTTGATAACATGAATCATACATTGCTCTGAGCTCATTACTGAAAGCTAAGAAGTAAAAGTAATAAATCAGGGTAGTTACAAGATACTTCTACTATATAATAAATTATTTGTTATGGAAAGCAAACAATAACTTTTTAATAATAGGGACTGTTACCATTTAATAGAAATTAAATGCAACTGTTCGACCAGTCTGTAGTCAAAATAATAATAAAATTACAAATATTGTCTGGATAGTAATAAACAACTAATGAAACAGTCACTGGATTCCTAAATTCATGTATTATTCTGCATGTTTTATGTATGTTTTATTCAGCCATTATTTAGAAAATTGTGTGAAATTGTACCCAGAATTGCTTACATTTTACATTAAAATAACTGCAAGATAAAAATTATCTGGGCTTATGTTGCAACCAGTTTAAAGTTAGGAAAGAAGTGAAATATGTGTATGGTGTTTTATTTTTCTAGTGTTTAATCTTAGTAGCATTAATCTTTCTCTCTGAATTATTGAAAACTATTTACCAGAAACATGTCTCTGTAAAACCAGAGCAGATTTTTAAATGAGTGATTTTTTTTTTTTTCTTGAGTTTTGAGTGAACAGTTAGACAGCAGAAAGGTGAGGGAGGTATTTGTGACTGAGGCAGAGTATCCAAGATGAAATATGGTCCAAACCACTATTTTGTTCTTAATAGTTTGCATAGTACTGTGAAGTCATGGTACAAAAAGAAGGCAAGCCAAACTTAATCTGGGCAAATATTTTTTTGTGCTTATAAAGAAAATCACCAGGACAACAAGAACTATGTGAAGTAATCTATATCCAACCTACTTAGTTTAAGCAATAAGCTTATGTCTTCTAGCCAGGCCCAGACTTCAGATTCTCTCCATCAACACAATTCTTCACAAGGAACTTTCCCATTTATAAAATTGTTTTTAATCTGATACCATTTCATTGCCTCAGCCTTCCTAACTATTACTGTTGTCTTTTCTTCAAAGACTCACAGAACTTCTCTAATCCAAACAATCTCTATGATTGAAGGGTCTTTGTTTCCCACTTTTCCACATTACCCAATTGTATTCCTTCAGATCTCTGAACAATGCTATTTCTGCAAGATAAGAGGTCCAAATTGGAAGGTCTGCAGAACAGGAACTTACCGTGTTCATTCCTATGTTTATGTATCCCCCAATTACCACACATCTGCAGTTTTATTGGGAATTATCAGAAATATCTTAAAAAGTCATCAGTGAAATAATTTGGAAAGAAGAGTTTTCTGTGATTAAGTTGATAACAGCCCCCAAATGGGGTGATAACAACTGGACTTCTGTAGTCTAGTCCTCTGAACAAGACAGGGTCAACTAGATCAGGTTGCTCAGGACTGTGGCCAATTAGGCACTGCAGATGTGCACTATTCACCCTCAATAAAAAGCTATTTCTTATGTTTTCATGGTCAAAAAAAAATCCCAACAGTTTTGAATCTCCCTCTGCTCAGGCATCTCTTGCTCTAGCTCTGCCCCTCTGTTGCTTTGCTTTGCCCCTACTTGGGTGTGTCTTTGCTCCAGCTCCTGTTCAGCTATCTCTGCACTCCAGGCCCTGTTCAGCTATTTCTTTGCTCTATTCCCTGCTCAGATTGATCTTTGTTCTAGTCATTTCCAGGTGTCTCTGTTCTAGCTCTTGCTTGAGGCTCTGTTTGCTCCTAACTGCTCAGGCTGCTCCTTCAGCCTTACACAGAAGACTTTTATTGTCCTTCTTTGTTGTCTTACTTTGTTGTCCTACTTTGTTGTCCTTCTTTTTTCTCTTTGATACATCTTCTATATCTCACACCTGATATGTTGGCCCTCCTACCTTGGTATCTCTCTTATTTTCTCCTTTTTATGGCTTCTTATTTTTCCTTCTCAGGTGTCTCTCCTGCCTTGATGTTGTGTATTGTACCTTCTCCTCTATAGAGATTACTGCCCTTCCTGAAATATATTTTTGCAGAGACACCATATATTCCTCTGATGTGTATAGTTGTGGGTGAAGTGGGCTGGGTTTATTCACAGCAGAGCTATCTGTAATTGGATGTGACTGGCTCAAGGCAATCTCAAACCTCATATCTTCTCCACACATCACCTCTTCAGCTCCTCACCCACTACCAATATCTTCCAGTTACACGTGGTACAGGTTTAAATTGAATATCTTTCATTTCCATTTGGGCCCATTGATTTTCATTTTGTCACTTGCCTTCCCAGCCTTGTAGGTATAATTGGTTGGGGGATCAGAAGTCTAAGAGGAGCTTAGAGAAGAAAGTGGACTTCTGGTAAAACAGACAGATATGTATGAACACTTTCTTTCAAACAAATGATTCATGATTCACCAGATGGCTCTCATGCAATATATGAATAATCAGCTATTCATGAAGCTTCTGTCAAGACATATGAAAACTTGAATGTGGCTTGATGAAATCTCAGAAGTTTCGAGGTCCTAACCTATCCTGTTAACCAAAACAGGCTTGTGTCTGAGAGGATCCAAGCATAATGCTTCTTACTCAAGTTCAACAGTAAGGCTCATCTTCCTGTTGTTTTGACTTACAGTCTTTGTTTCAGCCTAATCATAAAACTTTGTGCTCCTGAAGAATTTGCTTCCTTAAACATTATTTTATAGACAATTAAATAGTTGCAAAAGACATTTCTGAAAATCAGAGAAATACACACTGCTCCTCGAGTAGAATTTATTATAGCTATGCAACTGCTATGGGACTCTTTTTTTTTTTTTTTTTTTTCTTTTCCCCACCTGGTCACGGGGTGTGTTTACCAGTTCATTGTTAGAAAAGTCCTTTTCTTAAGGTGCAAGAAGTTTTAAATTAATTTCCAATCTTGAAAGGTTTTTTCAATATGTAGTAGTCTTAAAGACTGTTTCTCTCTCTTCTTTCAGGGACATGGGGCACTCTTATGATTACATCAAATGAATGAATAAAAAAAGCACAAAAAAACCCAGAAACAGGTTAAGAACCCTGGGGAAGTGAGGGCAAAGGTTTTCACATGGCTTACAAGTGTTAAGCAGCTAATACCTAATACCATTGCAGAACCCTGATCTTCTTGTTCCCTCTTCCTCCCTTCATCTTCCTGAGTGCATATAAAGTTCCCTTATATGTCTTCTTCAGAGGTTTGTGACAAGTAAAAAGAAAGTTCATCTCCAGCATATGCTGTAAGTCAGGAAGGTAGTCTAAAGAGTATTACAAGATAAGTAAGTGGACCTCTGGATTGCTAATGGACAAGAATGGGCTGTGAGAAGGAGCTGAGAGCCAACACTCCTGGACAGTGATAACAAACTAAACCATGATCACGCTCAAGGCAGAGATGTCCCTATTTGTGTAGGGAGGTTGGACCAGATGCCCTCTAGAGGTCCCTTTCAGCTTAAAACATTCTATGATTCTATGATTAGAGCAGGAAAAGAGGAAAAATTGCAGATTAAAAATGTAATATAATAACATTATATTATAATAATTTGTAGATAATTTTTGGAGTCATCATATATGTGAAGCAGAGAGTTTCAGAATCATAGATTAAATTCATGCAGGGCTAAAAGAGATGTTTAATGACTTGAGAGAGCATAGAATTAGATGGTATTTCTTTTTGGAAACAAAGCTCTGCTACGCACGACCAACTAGCACTTACTATACACCACAGTTTTTTTTTAGTGAAATTTTACCTTTTTTTTTTTTTTTTTTCCCCCTAGGTTGCTGTTGATGTCACTTAGTAGAGTACGTAAAAGCACTTGTGGCAATTCTTTCTGAGCTCATGAATCTACTTCCATGGAATCCTTATGTACAAAGAGACACTTAGTTCCCAAGAGAACTGAATGGGACTTTGATACATCTAGGAGTATGTGCAGAATGGGTATACATATGCTGACAAGTATAAATATTTTTAACACTTTGCAGTTGTTGGATATTGCCAGTGAGCTTAGGCATTTCTTTTCACCAAAGGCATATCACTGTTTTTAACTAGCACTGGGTAAGTCTGGAGTTGCTTACAGAAGATTAATGGTGGTATTAATGTTCAAACGAACAAATTTTGAGCTACAAAAGATTCAGTGTTGTTGAGAAAAACAAAATTTCACTCACAGTTTGTTGGTTTTCTTTCTTTTATAATTGTAACTCTGTGACTCAGCATGTATGTAACTTCCTAACTCTAAACATGTTAGAGGCTTAGATATGGCCAAAATATAAAAAGGGAAAATATCTCCTTGAATGACAAAAATCAATAAAAGTACTTGGGTATGCCATTCATCTCTTTCCTTTTTGCATTCCACTTGAAAACTCTTCCAATATGGCAGCTCTCACTGAAGTTGTTCACATTCAAGATAATATATTTAAATTTGTTATCAAGCAGGTTTACCATTAGAGAGTTGGTTTTGTGTCACTTACAGAGTTGTCCACTTTGAAATCTAGAGGCCAAGAGAAAAAGGAGAACAGAGCAGTTAAAGAATTAAAGAATAAAAGTTTCTGTTTTATTCCTAGTACAAAGTATACCATATTTGCTGCTTACCTTAAATTTAGATCTAAACCACCTTTTATTAAAAGTCGATCCTCAATTGATACATCACTCCTGTAAACTGAAAGCAAAAAGGCCCATAAAGTGCAACAGATGGCTCTCTCTAGCCTGTGCAAACCAAGTAACACAAGTAACACACGGTCATTCAATCACTCTTCCTTCTCCATTTTTCTCCTAGAGGCTGCTATTCTTTACATTATTATTTACTGTTTAAGTCAGAAGTATATTTTCATGATTTATTTATATCGCACATCAAGCTTTAAATAAAACATGCACTCACATTTAAAGTTCTGTCTCTAATGTGCTAGTTATGTGACTAATTCATTAGGTTTGCCACTGACTTATGAATTACACAAATGGCTTTTAAACCATGAAGCTGATTTGGATCTATATTTCATACTTTGGAATGTAAATATCTGTTTTATTAATAGCAGTTTGTTTATAGAGAATGAGTTTAAAGGATACAGATTTACCATTAAAAAAGCATGGTTTCCTTCCAGCAAACTACTGAAATACACATTTACCTGTAATGATTTATATCTGTAGTCCCATTTCAAATACAAGATGTTCTTCCATCTCAGTGAGATGGATTCTGCTATTTTCATTTTGGGGACATATGGAAGGATAGCAATGGGGAGATAGTAAAGCTTGAGGTTCGCCCTGTCATCAGGAGAGTCTATGCTGTCTTTTCTGTTACTTCTCACAAGTCTGCACTATAAGAAAAGCCTATTAGCACTTTGGATCACTAGAGTTGGGATGTCGTATCTCAGTTATCTCCCCATTGCAACCACATGGAGTCACAAATAAACCAATGATGGATGATAGAAGACAAATGCTTAATCCACACATGAGACAAAATCATTTTTAAATTAAAGTCCTACAAACTTTAGAACTAACTTAAGTCTGCTTCTCAATGGTTTTGCAGTTTTGCCCTTTAACACCCAGAGAGGATAAACTAGATGCTTTTTCACCCTATGCCACTGGGCAGGGACAGCATTTGGTATGGACAGTAGATGAGGAAGTAGCTACTGGATGGCCAATTCACTGTGGCCACAAAATCAACATAATTTGAACTCACCTGTCTCCTGGTAAGGACATTCCCACCCTCTCTTGAAGAGTAATTTTCCCAACTTTTCTCAGATTTGCATTAATGTAAATTATTTCCAAGCAATAAAAGAGATTTTTTTTTCAGATTTTCTTGAAGTTGCTAAGTAGGATTCAAGCCTTATTAATGAGGAGAGGTGAGACACATATCTGAGTGCCTAACATAACAAAACAGCCTGAAAATAAAATGATCATTAAAGAGAAGTAATATCTCTTTTCAGGTTATTAGGATTTCTCTCTTATGGAAAGATTCATTCATAATGAAACAGCTTCTCTAACTCTAAGAAGTTTTGTCTGAGCAAATAGTGATCAAAAACTTTCTCTTGAAAGGTTACTTGAGATTAACACACATTGGAATGCATCGCCTGCTATATGCAGTATATTGTGCCTGGTGATGGTTAATGGATTTGTGTGCCCATAAAAAAACCTGAAGCTCACTTTTAAGAACTTGAGAAATGGGATCCCATAAATCTGGAAGCACCTTGTACTGTAGTGAGCTAATGAGAATTCACAGATTTGTCAAATCGAGGAGTGGTCAAACCTAGTGTAAATCTATGGAAAACCACACTGAAGTTATAGCATAGAAGCATATAGTAGGCTCTTGTAGTTTATCTGATTGTGGTAGGTTGCCTTAAGGTCGATTATTAAAATTATCTTCTTACATCAGGGTAATGAATCTAACCTGGACATTTCTACTGTAACCATTTTATTAAGGACCAAATCTACTAACTGTTTGGTCACAGGGCATGAGCAAAATAGGCTGCCTTGAGGGCCATCAGCGAATGTTCAAAGGAATAAACGGACAAAAAGAAGGATTGTAGACCAGTGATAGTTTGAGGAAATATAGCTGCAGGGTACAGTTCTCTGTATTTTGGGAGGTGAGGATTCCCATTTAAATTTTAATATTATTCATGTATGCTAGGGAAAAACAGAGATATTTATTAACAGTAGCTTATTTCACACATAGGGTGAGAAAAAAGTAAAATATATCTAACCTGCAAACTCTAGCAATCTTTTCTTTCTCCCTCCACTAATATAAAGAGATTGCCATGTATTGTTATTCCATACTAGTTCTATATTTCTCAACCATATGTAAAACAAACAAAAAAAAGTAAAAGTAAAAATGCTTCTGAAATTACAGAAGCTTCACCTTTTCCACTTCTGGGCTGATTTTCTGCATTTCTGGTAACTTCTTCCAACCACTATCTTTTATTTTATTCCTCAACGATATCCACATATATGAAAAAAGATTTTTTCTTTTTTTTTTTCAAAAAAGGGGCTCATTTTTTTGTAAGAGATTAAAAATCTAATTTGATGCTGACATTTTGATATTTGTTCAGAATCTTTGTGACTGCACCTCTGAAAAAAACATCCTTCTGTTGAAAGTCAGTCTCTTGCTTTTAAGTTGTATTCTATTTGGCAAATTACTCAGAGATATAACAGACTATTACATGAGAATAAAGGTAAAAAATCTAGTTCCAAGGCATTTTATTCTAATACACCTATAATACACATCACATAGCTGAGCTATAGTGATGTACATAATAGCAATGCAGTCAGGACATGGTTGGCCCTTAGTCTCTCTTTCATTTTGTAATCTGCATAATAAGTGCCACAAACAATGAGAGAACAAAGGAACAGAGGACTGTACCAAGTTCAATTTATTAATCAGAACAAGTGAGGGACAGGCTGTGTGAGGAAAAGCTTTACACTGACACATAGACACGGACAGAAGCACACACATGCAAACTTATTGTTAACTGACTGCCATTTAGTTGGCACAGTTGAGCTCGACATTTTCTTCAACTACTTCACGTTGGTCTCTGGATGGAGGTTAATGGTTGCACCTCAACTCTTCACCTAGGTGGTGTCAGACATCTGTGTGCCACTGTTTCCCTGATATCTGTTACTGGAGAGGTTTATTGTATCTAGAAATTGTCCCACGCCACCAGCCACAGTAGTGCACAATGATAACACACTATGCATTTCCAGCAGTTTCAGGTGTTGTTCTCCTAATACTTGATATATGATCTGTAGCATGCACATTCAGTTATTATTTGCAATGTCCTGTTGACTGTGGCTCATGCTCAGTTATTTTTGATCAGGGCAAATTTTTGGTGCTCATATGACACATTAAATGTCAGAGTTTTCTAAATCAAAGGAATAGGTCATAATTTCACTTTTCTTTGCTATTTTGAAAATGTCACATTTTTGGTGGGTCAAATTAGGTTCTCGGTTATGAATCTTTGTGTCATTTGGACTCTTATTCAGGAAAGTTATACCTGATTTACACCAGTGTGGAAGGCTCTTTGAATTCATCTGAATTTACACTTTTTAACCCAGAACAACCTTTGTCCCAGTGACTTGCAATGCCTAAGCATCTGCGTAGGTCATCCAGTGTAAATTAAAGGACTTCTGAATCATACTCTATCAATGATTTAAGGAGTTCTAAAATTTATGTAGTCTTCTCCTCCTAGTGCTTTTCCTAAAGAGCTACCATTTCCTTTATTAAATGTACAAGAGATGCAATAAAATCTATTTACTTGAATTTTAGATTTTAGCCTTTTAAATCATTCAGCCAGAAGTTCTTTTCTGCTGCATGCATGAAGCTTTTCTCCCTAGAATTATTTTTCTGGAGATACAAAATTCTGTGATTGACTTGACCTTGAATTGCTTATCTCTACAGCAAAATTCCTTCTGAAAGAAATTCATTAGGTGAACAAAGCACAGAAGCTGATGCCTTTTTACCCTGTTCTTGCATCTCTTCCTGCCATTGCTAGTGACCTCAAATCCCAAAGAGAAATTTGAGCTTGAACAAATGTATGAATTGACTGGCACATGCTAGAGCTTGAAGCTGCATGGTCTCAAGTTCTGAACTCATTATTTCTCTAATAAAAACTATTAGGTGTTGTCATATTCCAATGGGAAAACAGGAGAGAAAACAAAAACCTTCTTGGAAGTGGCACATATAACTTATCGGGGATTTTTTATTTTTAACCAAACTGCTGAGTTTGATGCTATCAGTTACACGGTATGATGTCATCGAGCTTGATAAACAGCACAAATACAGCATTTGTTTTTAAAATCAGCCTCTTTTTTACTTGCATCCTGGAAGTCTGATTACGGCAAGGGAGCTGTTGGTGTGTATACATTCACAGACATTACTGTAACACAACCATCCCTAAGGGCAGATGAAGTGGTTGACAGCGCAAAGAAACAGAACACAGTTTAGAAGAGATGATAAATTATTTAGATTGCAAAGGGAATGTAATTTGGGGAATTAATCTATAAAATTTGCCCAGATTACTGGGTGTGAGAGTCTCAACTGTAATAAAATGCTGTCAGATCTTTAGATAAAAGAGTGGAAATTTCTTCAAATCTCTTTTGAAATATTTTTGGCCAGGCTGAAGTTAGGCAACTCAAGAGGAACGGTGTTTATTGACAAAAACCCTTGAATCACAGAAACAGAAAAAAACTTTGTCCTGGGGTGGAAGACTTTCCTTGGACAATTTCTGATTTTCACTTAAACCTACTAACATAATTGTATAAGCATTCTTAGTGGAAACAGAAGTAACATTGAAAATTTTCTCCTAAACTTGAAATTTGAACTTGAACTGTACATGTTTTTTGTGAACATGCATATAGACAAAAAGGTGATGCAGAAAAGGTGGATGAGTGTTCAAGAGAAGATTTTGAAAATTAATTTACCTAAGGAATACTTACAGATTCTTTGGCACCTTCTGGAACTTTGTAGCAGGCACGTAGGACTGAATCAGATCTATTGAAGTTCAGCTGTATGTGATCAATAGCATGTTTCAGGTGCCTAACACTCAAAGGGAAACACTGTCTCCTGTCATCACTCCTAGAAAAAAAATGACCAACAAGACAGAGGACAGTATGTATTTGGGAAGCCAGATCTGTTCACATTTTATGCATAGGCTACAAGTACAGCTTAAAGAGAATAAGTATTCTGTCTGGATCAGGCATTGGTGTACAGTTTGTGATAATGGTCAGTAAAGAATTGAACAAGCCTCAGAAACACTGGATTGAGTGTAGAGGTGAAAAGTCAGTAGTACATTTGACAAATACATCTGATAATTCTGAGTGGTAAATACCCTGGATAGATGCGAAGTAGCCCATTCTTCACAGATTTTCTCTTCACAGAATTTTCATTCTTCACGGAATTTCATTCACAGAATTTTCATTCTTCACAGAATTTCTCTTCAGTCAGCCTTCTGCATTATACAACTCCACTGTCACCCCCAAGAAACTGTAACATAAATTGTTATAAGGCCTGTAGTTATTTAGAAAAGTATATATAGTGCTTTAGGGAGTTATTACAGAATATCCTACTGGCACTTAAAAGTTAGCTGTTACTTTATGACTGATCCCACTGTAGGAAATTAAATGCTTAGTTTTCTTTGAGGCCTGAAAGTACACAGATGAGATTGCTTGAAGTCTACCATTGCCTCTGATTTCTACCTGACTGGGATAATGTTGCAGAATGATACTTTTTTAATAGGAATGTTTTGAAAACATATTAATCATAAAACTTTTTTTTTTTCACTGCATTTGAAGAATATTTTTTTCCACACTAATAAGGCTAAATTAATAGATGTCTTATCAACTCCACTAGGAACTGAACCTGATTTTTCAATTAATGTCACCTTGTAATGGTTTGAAAAGCAAAACAGCGAGGGACTCAAGTCAGAAAAACAAAAACAAGAGAAATGCAATGGTACAAAGAAACACCCCGAAACAGAGTCCGCATACAACCCGACACTGCCGGCTGGGG
>JANHFX010022999.1:89456-128455 GCA_027560015.1 Chloroceryle amazona | reverse complement strand
CGCCGGCCTATCGGTCCCCCGGGCGTGCGGCCCCAGGTCCGGGAGGGCTGTGCCTGCGTGCTCGGCGCTGCGGTTTCAGCTCCCGTGGAGGCGGGGGCGGGGGGGGGAGCAAGCCAAGAGAGCCGGCCGACAGGAAAGGGCAGCAGTACTAAAAGGGAAAAAAGCACTTCGAAGTAGGCGAACACTTTTTCCCAGTATTTATTATTATCATTTCCATTATTATTATTTACTACTACCTGACAGTCCCTCACATGCAAGCACACAAAGGTTCTCTGCAGCTCTCTTTGGTATCCCTGGGCAGGATAAGTGCTGGCCTCCCCTGTACAACTCCAGGGAGGGCAAAGCACAGGGGCAAGAACCCTGGATAGTGACTTACCGTTGTTGTCCTGGCAGGGTGATGTCCTCTCCAGCCTCACATGATGCTCAGCCCTCTGCAGAGGATTGAAGGCCTGCACGCATTTGCTGCCTGGTGTTTTGCTATAAAAGGACTCGTTGTCCAAAGTTTCCATAACATGCTCCAAAGTGCCTCCTGCTCCCATGTAAAAGTCACTGTTCTTGCTCGGCTGGCTCTTCAGGGCAAACTTCTCGCTCAGAAAATCCATAATCATCTAAGGCTGCTTGAGACCCTCTTCCTTAGACAGAGGCTGGACTGTAAGCAGGGGAGGGAGAGTGGGTGAGTGAATGGAAGGGAAGGAAGGAGGGAGGGAGGGAAAGACGTTCAGAGCTCAGGGAGCTGTTTTGTCTCCAACCCTTTGATTTGTCTTGTCTTGAAAGGGAGAACTCGAAGTTGCTCTTATATCTTGAAGCTCAGCAGGGCTCCTTATGCAACCTCCCATTTCTAATGAATATGAAAATAGGCAAGCAATGTAACTCCACCCCAGGTCCCCCAAGACCTAATCTCAACACAGGAGGGAGTTCCAGGCCCGTTTTCGACAGACAGATCTATTTCAGACAGACAGACACACACACAGAGGCATGTGAGGAGGGTGAGGGGACACAGGGAGGGAGGGAGGGAGGGAGGGAGGACACATGAAGAGAACGTTTCCCCTCTGCAACCTCTTCACATTTCTCCAGGGATCCTGGACTGAGAGTAATCCCTCACTTCCCTCCCTCTCCCCCCAGCTCCCCAGAAGGCATAAAGCAAAGTAATTTCAGGGGCGCATACCGTCAATCAGAGGATCTTCTTTAATCAATTTGACTGATAGATACCTCGGTATCTACAGTCCTGTTCTCTGAAGCTGTAAAATTAAGAATTGGTGTTCCTTCTTTATCAGATAGCTCAGAAGTTTGGTCCTAGAGTTACAGAGAACAAAATATTATAGGCAGTTGTTTGTGTAGAGGGGATAGAAACCAGAGGAATTTAAAACTAGAAATCTCTTGTATTAGAAACTGGTCTCAAAGAAAATTTGGCTACTATCAAACAGACCTCAAATCTGCCTCTGCATGTGTGCAAAGCAGTTAAAACTGTCCTTAAATTTTAAATCTCCTGGAATATTACCACTACCCACTTGAAAACAAAATACAGTTTCTAAATCAAAGTATTAAAACAAAGTCTTAGGTAATAAAACGAAAATTACATGAGCCATATATGTGTGCATTCCTATGGATATTGAAAAAAAAGCAGGTGGTTTTCACCCAAAGTGTAAGCTTTGAAGTATAGAATTCCTTCGTCCTTTTGCACATAGACAGGATTTAAAACACAGGCAAGACAGAGACAGGGACTTATTTAGAAAAGGCCCAAACTGTGGAAAATAGCTGCTCCCTGCTTCCCGGTGATGAAAGGAGTACTCGTTGCAATAAAGTACAACCGAGTCTGCAATCACTTCAGATGAGTATTCAATATCGTGGGGCCAAGTTTGTCTCTTTTATTAAGGCTATTTTAGAAATTGATTCAGTGGGCCCTTCCCTCCTGTCGGGGGAGAACAAGAAGCTTTAATGACTGGTTGAAGTATAGGTGCAGTAAGGGCCAGCTGGGACTGCTGAGTGTCTTACAGACCTTTCCTGCGAACACAGCCAAAGGTGAAGGAAAGGCCATTTTAGGACCAGTCTTATTTCCCGGCGAGTAGCTCATGTCTTTCTTCATCTGGTCTCTAGTTTGTTATTTTCCCGGAGAAAGGGGTAGCTAAATGAGGGATGTTTTTTCAGCTACAGTCGAGTAGCTACGGGAGTCACACGACACACATACAACCTGCCCTTCTCTGCCATCCCTCAGAGCCGGGCTCCGACCTCCTCATCTCGGTGACGTTTTCCAGCGTTACCGGCCTCCGACACCGGCCTGGGGCAGCAGATGGCGCGGGTCCCGGGAAGGCTTCCTGGCCGGCCCCCGCTGCCCCCCACCGCCTCGCGGGGATGCTCGGCCCCACCGGGGAAAAGCGCAGAGGTGGCGCCCGGGGAGTTGGGGTTGGCTGGGGGGATTTCGGAGACGGGAACGATGGTTTGCCCGCCTACGGGGAGGGAGAGCTGGAAGCGGTTCCTGTAAGTTTTCGGGTTAAGGGGAAGGGGCGAGGAGAGCGAGCTGTGCCCGCGGTGCGCGGCCAGGTGCGACGCGAGTCATCCCCCTGCCTTGACCGGGCGAGAGGCAAGAAGATCTCGCAGTACCCTCTCCAGCGGCAGTTGACCACCCTCGATTTTTCTTGAAGAAGCAGACTATTTCCTCCTTGCACCTTTTGGAGCAACGCCTGCTGCAGACGCGGGGAAATAGATCCTCTCCCTGCCCCCGCCCCCCGCATCTCCGTGTGCTGGCGTTTCGGCAGCTTGTTTATAACTATGCCTTAAAAGCACTAAATGCCTTGGGGGAGGGAAAAAAAAAGGGGGGGGGAAGGAACTCTCGGTGTCTTTTAAATGAAAGACACATGCAACATTGTTGCAGCCTGCAATCCACTTTTATCCCAATAAATGTCCCTCTTTAAAGGCAGCTATTAAACTCCAGGGGAGCCGAGGACAAGGAGAATCTCATGTGCCAGTAAAAAAAAAAAAAAAAAACAAACCCAAAACAACCAACACAGAAAACAAAACAAACAACCACCACCAACGGAAAAAAAATAAATTAAAAAACAAAACAAAACAAAACAACAAAACAACACAACACCAAACACAGGAGCTCCCATCAGAGCTTTTTCTAGAGAAGCTGTACGCAGCGCGGGTCCCCGCCGGGCGGCCCCGGGCACCCGCGCACCCCGGCAGCGCGCAGTTCTCCGCCCTCTATCCCTTCCTCCCTCCCGGAGGACCTGGCCACCCCGGTGACTGCGTCTAACCCGCGGTGCGGTGGAACCTCTGGCCTCGGGTGGGGACCAGGGTCGGGGCAGGCTGCCGCGTTTTCTGTGCTCGTCCACCCGACGCGACTCCGCTGGGAAAAAAAGATCCTTCTCGCAGCGTCTTCGCCCTGGTGATGACTCCTCTCACTTCTCTCCCTGTCATTGTAAACCGCTCCCCGACGGCATTAACACCGCGATTTATATATGCGTTTACAATATCTGAGTATTAAAGATAAAGAGTGACACAAATTATAACCGAATCTTAAAATATGTTCCCCCTCCCCGGGAATATAAATAAATAAATAAATAAAATCAGAGTGGTTCCACATCATTGTTAGCTCCAGGGGCCAAATTCTACTCTCATTTACCTCTGTGCAACCCAGTTGACTTCAAAGGGACGGAGAGATGTAACCTAGGGGAGAATTGGCGCCACGTATGGCATTCGTTCTCCTTTAAAGAAAGCTGACTTCAGCGGGCTAAAACCATTTAAAAGGGGTTGAACAGATCCCAGGGGAGAAGGCGGCAGAGGAAAATAAATTTTTTGAAAATCCTGTGCTGAGGTGAGACGGCTTTGAAAAGCATCTCTCTTCAGGGATTGACTCCCTCCGCCAGGCAGCCCGGTTATTAAGAGCTGCGTGCAGATGTGCCGCTGTGTTTCCAGAGATGGAGTATCTCCTAAACCTTCTGTGAAAGGGTGTTATGTGTGATGGGAGAGACGTTTCGTGGCCAGAGGTGGTGTGAAGGAGCTCGCCCCTGCAGTGCATAGAAGCTCCTCGGGGGAAGCCTGTCCCCTGCGATAAACCGGGAGCGCACATCGCGGGGGATGCCCATCTCGGCACAAGCGGGGCTCTCCTAAGGGGAAGGCGGGCTGCCTTCACCCCTCCGCCCTCGCATTCCTCCCCTCCCTAAGATCAGAAGTTACAGACCCGAACGGAGGAAGGAGGATCCCGCATAAATCGCAAGCGTCTCGCTGACGAAAAGTGAACAAATTTAGGAAAAGTAATGTGCGAGTCCAATGCCGGAGCCGCACGGTACGAGACAGCGCGTCCTGGGCAGGGTGTTCCTTACTGGGTTACTGGTTGCTGGGTTACTGGTTTACTGGTTACTGATGGTCGTGACCGGGGTCGTTACCCCGGCTAATGCTTCCGCTGCTGCTCTGGATGAAAGTTTCCAAGCGAAATAGTGTTACTGCTTGTTTGAGGGATCTCCTCAACATCTCTCTTCGCATTCTTGCGTTTGTTTAAATAAAGTGAAAACGGTATCAATACGGGCGAGGATCTCCCTTCCAAATGCCCAGGAAACCCTATGCCCGCGACCCTCCTCACCATTTCTAATACTGTTTTTAACTATGGATGTCAGGACACATAGAAGATTTATTTATTATTTTTTTTTTTATTTTTTTTTTTCCCCCCTAATCTATTTTATACCAACACTTCTCTTCCCTCCGGAAATGTTACAACGCGAAATTTATTTAGGAAGAAATCAGCGCTACCTGGGACTGGGCTAAACGAATGTTGGGGTAGTATTCTCCTCCTTCCACGTACACACACTCCAGTTAACCAGGAAAATGCAAGTGGAAGCTATGAAGATGAGATATGGGTGTTCCTGCAGGGGAATAGCACCCACAGTGAGGGGTGGCTAAGGGTTGGCAGCAGGGGAAGAAGGGGAGCGATACATTTCCTTGAGTGGGATCGAGTACATCAAGAGCCGCGGGGGGAAGGAGGGTCCACGAAATACGACGGGAACTGGCTGTCTCAGAAAACAGGTGCTCAAGTGGTTCGGTATTTTCACAAGCTTTCCGTTTTCTTTGCTGAAACTTTACCTAGTTGCTCATTTCACGTTCAGACCCTCAGATAAACTACATTAGGTCAGTTCAGGAGTTAAGCCACAGAGAGCCTCTGAGAGACGAGAGCCCGCTCTCCATCGCCTGGTGCTGGGAAGGATTGACCTGTCCTGCGGAAGAGAAAAAAGGTGTAAAAAGACACCCGACAACTTGCTCCACATCTCCTTCCCCGCGGAATGTGGCAAATTGCAAATCTGAGATCCAAAAATCTAGTTTGGTTCAGTTATAATTTTCCAGACATCCTGTTTGTGAGAATAATAATGCGAAGTATTCTTACTGCCAGAAAGAAAAATGTACAATACATTTCAATGGACAGTGAAAGAAGTTGAGTTTTGGGGGCTGTTATAATTTTGTGTTTGTTTGTTTTCTTTTGTGTGAGTGTATGTTTGTTTTGTTTGTTGTTGTTGTTGTTTGTTTTGTTTTTTGTTTGTTTGTTTGGTTTTGTGTGTGTGTGTGTTGGTTTGTTGTTGTTGTTGTTGGTTGGTTTTGTTTTGTTTGTTTATGTTAAGGATCACTATCCATAATGCCTAAAAGTAGCGATTGTCTCCTCAGCCAGTCTGTAAATAAGTGCCGATCCAAGCTCTATTTAAAGAACTTTCTAAAGGACAGGCTTTTTTCACCTAAGAAAACAAAGAAAATTCGGTTCTAGTAGGGGTGGGTAGCCTTCAAATTTTCCGCTCAGAGGGGAAGTGTTTAATTGACATTGTTTGGAGTGACTTATCAAAAACCTGTATTTTCAGAGATAATTGAAAGTGTAGAAGCAAATCGACTAACTGTAAATTCTGCGTAAGCAGAGGACGAGACCGTTGAGCCCCACTCACCTCGCATAAGGAAGGTGATGTGTCGTTTCTCATTACACTGGGCCCGAGCCTGGAGCCTTTCCCAGGCAGACTCGACGTTCAGACGCTCCCAGCTTTTGTCCACAAACCAGTCAAAACGTAACGACAGCAATCATTTCACGGTTCCTGTAGTTTGGCTCTTTGACAGTACCTCAGCTGTTTGAGAAGTTTCCTGAATGACACTTGCACAGATAAAACGAAGATTTCGTGTTCCTCAGAAGCCTATTCAGGGCGAAGACAAGAAGCTGGTGAATGGCAAGGTTCCCCCGTCCCTCTACGCCCGTTAGGAAAGCGGGATTGCTGTCAGAGCTGGACGAACTTCGACCATTTTCTTCTTGCAACACGCAATGACTCTTTTTAAACAGTCTAACGTTTCTTTCAACACAAAATAGAATGAGATAATATTTAGTGTGTGGATTTAATCTTAGCCCCATAGGAAATCTTAGCAGAGATGCTCTATAAAAACATTAATCTCTTATCTTGATCTAGTTCAAATTGTAATGAATCCTACTTACACATGTGCTATAAAAACAAATCCTACAAGAATTTAATCTATGCTTTATCGGGCTGCTATTGTATCCCTTTCTCAAATTTAGAAAGGATTTGAAAGTTGGGCCACGGGACTCAAAACCCGTGCAGTTTGGCACCATCAGGAAGAAGAGATCTGCTCCTAAAGTTGCTTCTCAGATCTGATATTTTGCTCCGCACTTCCAGTAAGAGTAGGATCCGGGTTTCCACTCGGGACCACAGGAAAGACAGGCACATCCCGTCTCTGCCTGCAGCCGGAGATGGCATGGCTCCTGGGAGGCGTCCGTCCCACCCGCCTTTGCGGGGACACAAACCTGCTGCCTGAATTAGCCGAGCCGGGCTTGTGCTCCAGAGCTTGCTCTGTGAAACCCAAATCCTAGCCCCGTCCGCTCCGTCAGGCTTTCCAGAAAATTATGGAGATACGTGCAAGGCAAAACACAAACACCGTTCTTCATAATAAAGAAATACACGATTTAGGGGGAAAATCCAGACGTGAAAAAGCTCACTAGTAAATTATGCAAGGTAAATTATGGGTAAACATTTGCTTCTCCCCACCTCCCTGGGAATTTATTTCCAAGGAGGGGACGGTACCCAAAGGAATTAAGAGTTTTAAGTGCAGAAATCTAACTAAATAAAACTGGTTTTGTTGTTGTTGTTTGGTTTGTTTGTTTGTTGCTTGTTTGTTACTTTTTTTTTTAAACCAAGGACACTCTCTCTCTCTCCCATCGCGAACCGACTGACCGTTGACTGTAGATGCCAGAGCATTAGCTTACCTCTGCAAACGAGTAAACGAAAAGAAAAGCCTTCCTTTGCAAGTTACGCGGTCTTCCCTGCTGGCAGTTTGATTAATATTGGGACAATTCCGAAAATATACGGACTACGTTACCGGAGCGACCCCGAGGCTCTGAATGTATCGAGGGGCCTGGAGAGTGTGTGGGGGGCTGCCTTGTCATTCTCAGATGAATTGATTTCTTCTAAGGCATGAAATATGGGTCGACATTCTGGTTTCTAAGCACGAAGCTAAAGGAAGGTGTGAGACAGAAGGGACAGGGGCTAAGAAATAGATCCCTGTTCAAGTTGGAGAGTTGGAGGCACTTACAAACGGATGCATTGAGCTGCTTTGACAGGGACTGCTGGTTTTCAAGGCTCGTTTGAAAGAGCTGTTTTTTTTTTTTTTTTTTTATTCCCCCAAATGCTATGTGTGCTAGATTCGATTAAAAATGTGTAATTCAGCGATGCTGAAAGCCACAGAGCAATTTTATCCCTGTCTCTCAGCACCCGGCTCTGTACAGTCTCAGCCTTATTTTGTCCTTTGCTGAAAGTTGCCTATATCTTTTCAAACGCTAGCGTGCATTAAGGAGCATCTATCCCCAAGTCTTCAGAGCCTTTCTTACCAGAAACGGCTAGATGAATACAAAAAAGGGACTTAGTGGTTAACCGATATGCTGCTAATATTTCATCCACGGGCCTCCTCTTCCTCCTCCCCTTTTAAGACTTCAGCTCTTGGAAAAACAACATATTTTAAGCTTTCCACACAAATATTGATATTGGCAAATAAAGTCAGCCCCCAGCCTATGGTTAGAGACAGTCTTCTTTTTGTTTCTACCTCGGGCAATCAAAATTAATCCACTGTATTACAAATTGCTTCAGAATATTTCACTTTCCCTGGCATATGTCGCCGCAAGAGAACTTTCCCCTAGCCCGTTTGTGTGATGGTTGTTCTAGAGGGTATCAGGCAGAGATGGGACGTGGGGACTTGACCTAGCAGAAAAGTCTCTAATTTGTGTCTGTATTTGTGCTGAGCCAAGGGGGTTGTTACCAAGTAATCATGTAAAGCGGAGGTGGGGTAAGCGTGAAGCCTTACCTCGCTTCCTGCTTGCAGGGCAAGAGGTACCCGAGAAGAGAAAGCGGGTATCCCCATGGACCACTCAACAATACAGCCAGCGCATCCTTCCAGACCGAGGACAAATCCTTCCCGCACCGCCCCAGTCAAGGCTCTGGTCTTGACTCGGCACTTGGCCAAGATGCACATGACGTGAACGCAACAACTTCCCCAGCCTTTACCTGCAATTAAAAGCCTATGAAAACGGCGCCAATATGAAGGGGCTGCATAAACCGCAGATTTTTTTTTTTTTTCCTTTTTTTTTCTTTAAGGCAAAAGTCGCACAGATATCCATGGGTCTGAACCCTCAATGAAGAATGAAGCAGCTGCTCCTAAAATAGGAAACGAATGTATGTCATGATTTCACAGGGAGATGTCTTTCTGCTCCTCCGGAGCGGGGCCGCAGCGTTGCCGTTCCCGGGGCCGACGCGGCTCCCGCGGCACGAAGCTCCCTCGCTCGCCCCCCGGTAGCTTTCACAGAAACCGTCAATTAAGAATAAAGCGCCACAGAAGATAAAAGGACACCAGAAATTACCACTTACGGGGACAGCGTGGTTCATCTATTATTCTCTTCTCTCCTGTCGCTCGAGTGGCCGTGTTGTTTTTTTTTATTACTATTTTTCCTTCAACACCGCCCGGTGGCACGCCTTCTTTTCTCACATTAACGACATTGTCCTTTAAAGGAAAACTGCTGGAGAACTGTATTAATCGGAGCGAACGGCACAAAAAATTAAGCTGACTTGAAAGAGGGACATTTATCCTTTATTAGAATTTTAACAAAATAACTACAGCGATATCTCCTAAAAAGCTGTCTTGTACCTCAGGATACTTGCACACGGTGGCTGTGGCTCAGCTAATTAGTGGTGTTTATTTGCATTCAGGTTCGAAGGATATACCTGGTGGGGAAAAAAAAAAAAAAAGCTGACCTCTGGTTTCTTTGACTAAGAGTAATTTAACAAATGAAAACACTGGGAATAAACAAAACTCGACACCCAGCTATTAACAAACTTTTTTTTTTTTTTTTTTATCATGTCTTACCTTTGTGAAATTGCCATTGGCTGTAAGCAATACAAAATGCCCTTACCTACTTGCCTACTGTTAAAAAGATATCTTTAGCCAGATAGAGATTTTGCATCTACCTGAGTACTAAGGCTTCATTAGTGTTTAATGCAAAAAACATCAAATCCCACCAGAGAGGGGGATGGAGACGCAGAGAGGATCAAATGCTGGTCCTTGGCAGCTAGGTATATGCTAACCCCTTGTGATAGCATCTATGTCACTAATATAGGAGGAAGTGCATCCGTGCTCACGAAGAATAATCCATTTGTCCAACTGATCTGCAAATAACAGTGCAGTTCATAATATCATTCATTTCAACTTCCATTTCTTGTGTGGATGGACAGTCTGGGGCAGTTACATAATATTTCTGATAAAAATCTACTTGAAAACCTAGACCCTATCTATTTACCATCATGGAAATTCATTAGTATCTCTCCAGCAGAGATTTTTAGTGCTAACAAACTCTCAGCACAACTTGGCATCCAGAAAGCACCTTAAGGATGTATCCAAGGACATGTGGCCAGTATTTTCCTGTCCACTATCTACTTTGAAAACAGGGAAGCAGTTCTCCACAAGACCCAAGAGCTGCTTTAGACTGGTCCATATTGTTACTTGCAGGCCATACATATGTCTGTAGACATATTTTTCTGCCTCTGTGTGAGAAGAAAGAGAATCCCTATTCCTGTTTAACCATAGCTACATTCATGACCAGTTGGCATCCCACTTCCATACATCCCACAGGCTCTAACAAGTGCTGCAGTAGTTCACTATGGGCCAAGATTACCCCTAAGACCATAATATGCAATGATGAAATCAGCAGTGACTAGGATTTGTCTGCTTTCCACAGACTACTAGTCACAGCTCATATGCTTTATGCAACTCCTATAAAAATAAAATTAGTTAATTCTTCTCTTGTGATTGTAAAAAGAAATAAACAAAAAAACAAAGTTTGCTGGGGTTTTTGGTTGGTTGGTTGGTTGGTTTTTCTCCCCAGATAGTATAGCTAAGTCCAAACATCTTGGATCTCAGACATGATATCAGGATATTCAATTTTTTATAATATGGTTGAGTTCCTTTCCTGCCTTTTTGGGCCCACGAAGGTTACTTTTTGTATGTGTTTTTCTCATTAATGAAAAGCATATTAAAATAGCACAGTGTCCCGCAGTGTTAGCCTGGCTTCTGTTAATGCTAATAGGAGTAATTGCAGTACATATCAGTGAAAGACTGTACCTCCATAAAATAAATATACATTGCCATTATCATGATGATATGACACTAAAATGAAAAGGATATTAATCAGTATATTCTTCATAATGCATACAACAGTTATAGTGGGAGACCAAGTGGTGGTTTTGCATCTGTGTGTCTGAGGCCAGATGTAAACGCCACCCGTGGCATGTTTTTGAAAAATGTAAACACTATGTACAGGGGACACTCCTTGAATGAATACATGCTTGAATAATAATATTGAATAATAATAGGATTATTAATGTTTAATTATAACTATTTACTAAGTCAATATGTGACACCACTCACCCTGCACCAAAGCAATGTCTATGCTATAGATGCATCAGTTCCCTGCTATCTACGGATCTGTTAAAACAAGAAATCTATCTGAGCAATAATCTTTGGAGTCAGCACTGTTGCTATTTAACAGTGACTTAACATCCAAGTAGGAAAAACTGCCCTTTATTCAGTGAGAAACATTTCCTCTTTTCGTTTTGTCATTCAGATGTGGGTTATCTGAGTACGATTAACACCTCATTCTCATTCAGAATATGCATTTGGGGAGCATTTTTTTTCTGTCACAGCAGGTAATGATGCTCCTAACACCACTATTCAAACGACAGACTGGTTTAAAGGACTACTGTGCAGACCTTCACTTAAATTGCACAGGAAACACTTCAAGGATCTGTTCGTGAGAGTTCCCAGAAATCTTTTCAGTTGCATTTGGTGAATGACACTCATCAAAGATCAATGCATAAATGTACCTTGGCTGTTTCATTCTCAGTCTTGAATGAACACTTTTTTACATTTCTGAGACTTGAGCTTCATACATCCAAGAAAGATTTTTTAAAGAGCTTATTCACATGAAGCCCCTCCTCCTTCATGTTAAAGGATCTTCAGAGAACAGAAAAAGGTTCCAAGGAGATAGTGATAGCGAAGGACAAAGAGGTCTGGAGCACCACAAAGGCAGCAGCACATCTAGAAACATTCAGGTTTGGGGATCTGTGGTGCAGGTTTTGCTGGGTTGTCACTGTGATGTACTCCAATATTGGAGCAGTTTGCCAGAGAAACTTACTTTTAAGAATAGGTTTGTCCTAAATAGGAATTGTACTGGGGGTAGGGGTGACAGGGACAAAAAGAAGGTAAAAGAAAAAAGAAAAAAAAAAAAAAGAAAAAAAAAAGAAAAGAAAACGAGAGAAGAAAACTCAAGAAAGACAAAAAAGAGGCATGAAACAGTTTTCTGATATGGACAATAGGGCTTGAAAAATCCATGTCGTAATTATGTTACCATGTGTAGCATTTGTGTCACCTCTACCTTTACACACTATTAGATGTGACTATGAACAACAGTCATTTGCCTAGATTTAGAGTTGCTGCACTTTAGTCCTGAAAGCAATAGTCTTTCTGCTAGCTTGAACAGAAGTTGCACCTTGCACATTTATCCATATTTGACCAGGTACACTGTACTTTCAACGCTGTAATTCTTAAAAATATGTGTTAGAAACAATAAGACACCATCCTATTATATATCACAATGTTATGTAATGAAAAGAGTAACAAATTTTGTCATACTTTGTAACAGTTTTTTTGGGGTATACTACTTAACCTATGCATGACAATAGGAACTTACTGAATACCAGACTAAGCATATTACAAACCTGAAAAGGCATGTCAGTGAACATTGTCACTCCAGTATGTAATTTAGTCAGTTATATGTAAAAAAATACTATTTTCTCTTTGAAAAATAAAATGCTTTTAAAAATGTTGCCATAACATTTTACTTTGGCTTGGAGGTATTTCTCATTCAGAAACACCTGGAAAACAAAAGAGATCAGGTATGACAACTTCTATAAAGCAGATCTTTTTTAGATATAGAGGTAGATAGAGATGGTATATAGAAAGATTTATGAAATCTGAAATACCAGTATCGCTTACTTAAAGCCGTGGTGATATGCAGTATATTATGGATGCTCTAGTTAAATAGTGGGAATAATCTGCAAGAAGCATTAAACTGTGAACTGCTTGATTTTGCATTTTGATTTCCAGTTAATGCCTTAACAGTGGTCAGTATTTACTGACCACTCTGCCACCTATAGTAGCAAACATTTTGAACTAACAAATTTTTTCTTACAAAACTTATATTCTTTATGACACAAATAAAATCACAGAAGCTCCAGTCTTTGAGGGTGACTTTTAAAAGTCATTATATAGCAGATCTGGAAATCCAATTTAACACTTACTACACATATTAGGAAACTAGATAACTTAAGCATCTTATGATATTTTATACCCTGCTGACCACCACAGCATTTCTAGTCTAGCAAACTTCACTGATTGTCATTCCTCAGAGAGGTAAATAAATCTTTTCTGAAGTAGGCTGTACTGATTTTTGAGAAGTAAAACAATAATAAAACCAGCATGCAGATTCAGAAGAGTGAAGAAAGGGAGCTTTTGCTGGAGGTTTTCTATGAGATCTTTTAATCTGAAAATGAATTTAAGTATTCACAAAAATGGAGATAACTGCTTTCAATCCATTGTCATGTGTGTATGTTAGCATAAAAAGCACCTCACAAAATAGTGTGATATGTAATTCAAGTATACATTAAAACCAGCCACACCATAAGAATTTATGTTCTTTACTGACTAAAGTTTCAAGGCCCATTACCCTCCCCACCTCTCTCAGTCTGTAGGGGGTTGAGGCTTCACAATATTGGACAAAAGTAATGAGGAAATACTAAAGACAGACTTGTCTAGATCCAATTAGCAACTTCTCTCAAAGTGGAAAACTTTACAATAATGTTAGACTTTGAACTTGAGGAACATTTTCTGTCCTGTATGTGGATGAACAAAGCATTCATTAGAAGTAACGAGTTAGATACACATGAAAAGTTGAAAAAGTATTTATTTCTTCTCTTTCTATAGATTTCCTTGAACCATAAAAGTTTTACATACATGTCTGAAGGACTCTGGCTAGATGAACAAATAAAGCTGCTAAACAGTGTCATGTAGATACAGTATTACATTACTCCACAACAAAAGGAGAACTTGATAAATTTAATTTTTTTTTTAACCATCTAGGAAAATGTTAGAAATTTGAAAGTATAAACACATAACATGTTGCTTTATCGTATTATGATCATATTTTAGGATGAAAGCTCTAGAGGACTTCTCATATTACTAAAGACAGATAAATACATCCCTACCACTTGTAGATTGATGCCCTAACCAGACTTCTCTCAGAATGGCATTGCTGGCTGCTATATCTCACAACACAGTTTACAAGCATGTATTTCATTTGTGAGAAAATGAGAATTCAGTGTTTTGATATGTGACATACATCACATGAGCATGAACCATTATTACATTTGCACATCTCAAACAGTTCTTATAACCAAGCCTAAATTTGTTCACTGTACAACAGCCTTTGTAGAGTTAATCAGTTCTGTATTCTAGACCATATGAACATATAAGCAAATGAAAACACAAACTATGATAACTTACTGACAGGTATAAAATACTTTGACCCACCCCCAAAAAAGAAAAAAAAACCCAAACAACTGTAACCATGTATAATAAAGTAAGTCAAATGTAGTTAACTGAAACTGTTTATACTGGTAATAAAAGAGAATCCATAAATTTATACTCATGGCCTTAAAAAGAAACAGCTCTCCATATGCTCTCCATATTTGATTAAATCAACTAGTTAAATTATGTCCAATATTCAGCTAATATTTTTACGCTTTTGCCTTTTTTTGCCCGCTTCCCATCCTCTGCTGAGCTGCACTGGATGGTCTTGAAATGATATCCATTCTTTCTGAGATGGACTGAAACATGATTTTTCTGGAACAGATATATTCTTTTCTAAACAATAAACAGACATATGAAATTAAAAACGAACCAGACAAAACTCCCTAAATTTCTTTGAATCATATTCTTCAGAAGGTAACAATATATATTAATGTCTAATTCACACAAAATCACAGAATCACAGAATGGTTTGGGTTGGAAAGGACCTTTCACAGTCATTTAGTCCAACCCCCAATAACACACAACTTTTATAATTATGTATTGCTCACTGTTTTAAAAGGAATACAAGCATTTCCACAAGGTAGTACTTTTTAAAAATCAATCTCCTTGTCAAAATAGACAGTAAAATTACTACACATTATTATTGTATTTTTAAAAGTGTGACTATCTGTCCATTTTGAACATATTTTGAACACATATAGAGATATGCAATGCTTTCATCCTTTAAATCGATGGAAAACTAGTTCAGAAGATCTATCTAATTAACCTGTTATTGTCACACTACATTAGATCAAATAAAAGACAGATTAGTCCTTTTTTTTTCCAAAACCCAGGGATACTTAAACTGTGATGCTGAATGGTGCTACAGAAAGTTTAGGTACATATAGAAATACGTGAAATAATACCTTTCATTGTTATGCATATAGACATGAGTAATTTAGACAATACTTCCTACAAAATACTTAAGACAATTATTTGAATAAAATAACAGGTCAGTGGACCTGACCTGTATGATATTTATTTTACACAAACCAACACTTTACAGATTAAAATATCTTTCTTAGACATCTGTAAGGAAGAAAACATCTGTGGAATAATAAAACAAAGCTTAAATCATATGGCTCAGTATAGGTTGAGCTACTACTCCAGACAAGATAGGTATAAATTGCAAACAATAAGAACTTCTTTGTTTTCTCATGGATGCTTTTCAGTAGTCTGTTAGATCAAAATGTCAGGAGCTTTTCCCAGCCTACAGTTCCCTTTTTTTAATCATGTTTTAAATTATTGCATAGGTATCTTACTAAATAATTCTCCCTTTTTGCAGTAAAGAGCTTTCAAGTATTTTTGTCACGATCTCTGTTCATTTTCTTCCAGCTCTACAGATGTAGTCAACTGATAGGATTTTCATTATGGACTTCAGAAATCTGTAAATGTAGGTTTTCTGGCTTTCTGATTATAACTATATGTAATTCATTGGAAGGGATATATTGCCCTTCCGTTACGATGACAGATATATTTTTATTCCGTAAAAAACCCCAACCAACCAAAACCAAACAAACCCAAAACCAAGACTTGCTGTACTTTGATACAAGAAACTTGTGAAAAGTGTTCATAAATTACTAATGTGCTTTTATTTCAGCAGAATAATGGTATATCTGCCATAGTATGAATTATGATTGTCTAAACTTCAGAGTATAAAGTTCACAAATTTTATTTTATTTTTTAATTATTTTTAACTGTAACTGATTTATGCATTGTTTAGAGTGTAGTGCATTTAAGATGGACAAAAAAATGTTTCAGATGTTTGTGAGAATTGTAGTTCAGGATTTGTAGACCCTCAGTAATAGAGTAGGATAACTTTGTCAGCTTCAGCGTATTTTCACAAAATCCCAGACTCTTTAAAGATATAAATTCTCTGCTCTTTTGAATGCAGGTTTAACAAATCAGAGGCTGTCCCGAAGTCTGACAATCACAGCTCTTTTTTTCTTTATCTAGCCTGAGGTGCTGGTTAGATTTCCTTGTGTCTGCTTTAAACTTTACTGTACAATAGTGACCTAGATAAACTGAATCATAGCATAGATATTCTTTCTTTCCATCCTTCAAACAGTTCTCATCACTTTCAAACAAATAAATAAATCCATTGTAGGGAATGATCAACTAATATAGAATGAAGTATTAACTAGACAGGTTTGTTGTAAACCACCGCAAATCACTCCCTTTGTATTTCTGAACTTCCCATCTTTGAAATTGGAATAATTTTGTTTGCTCTTCTGAAGGCACTTTATTATAGCTACTAAATAGTACTAAGAGATGGGTATTATTATAAGCATTGTTGTTCCATTTATCAATCTATCTGGAGTGATGAATAACAGAACTGTCATGGAGATCCAACAGTCTATTCTCTGAAGAATTCTCAAACACAGATATGAGCCAGAGCAGCATAAAAACATAATGAAGCTTGCTTACACCTATTCACATTATACCTAATTTTCAGACATTATCATTACAGACATCTAGTGGCTTAAATGTTAGTTTTGATTGAAAAAAGCAAAAGGGACACAAAAAAGTGTAATAAAGCAAAGAAATACCCCTTTTACAATGAAAGTATTATTAAAATATGAGAAATAATTTTATTGTAGTTTTTTTCCCCCTAGAGTTTAATGCAAGAACAAATAGAAATAAAAATGAAAATATAGGAACAGAATGCATTGCAAATATAGGACTTACCTGATTTATCACATGTGCCCAGAATATAGGCTAATTTTTAATTCATGTCTTTTGTTATTTTAGTGAAAATCTA
Organism: Chloroceryle amazona; assembly: GCA_027560015.1. Lineage (NCBI taxonomy): Eukaryota > Metazoa > Chordata > Aves > Coraciiformes > Cerylidae > Chloroceryle > Chloroceryle amazona. Next base: position 111,495 of record JANHFX010022999.1, on the reverse strand, counting down.
GGTATGAACATTCTTGTGGTGAAGTAAGAGAGGCTCCATACTTAAATATGAAAAGCATCTAGGTAAACTGTTGCAAGAAGCAAAATTAGTACATATAAATTAAAACTAAACCTCTGCTATATTGTTGTCAATATCTGCATTTACAAGAGTTATTCTGATTCTACATTATTCAAACAGACTTTTTTTTTTCATATAGAAATATTCAATAAAGACAGTTTCCTTTACTAAACAGTTAGAAATTTGTCCAGATTAAGGGGATGAGGGAAGACAAGAAAGTGTGGTAAGGGATGACAGTCCCACTTTTAATTAAGAGACTGAACCTAGAAATGTTCCTTAAAAACAGTCTCAAAAAAAAATAATCAAAACAACCCTTCATAGCTGGAAACAAAACATATTCAAATGAATATATATCTGAATTCATATTATTTTTGTTTCACTACATTTGTCATCTTATATTTACTGTGCTTTACTTATTCTTTTTGGATATAAATACATTTATAGGTATAAATTGGGAAGTTGTGCAATTCTACCACTATATGAATATTTTTTACTTTAAGGGGAGAAAATAATAAAAAGCGGGGAGGATACTTAGCTCAATTAACAGAAAATAAAACAAAGATTCACCAAAAGAGCAATGTTTGATATGAATGAAAAATTTTGCATTTTTTAAAATGTTCTACCAAACATACACCTGAAGTGCTGCAGTCACGTATTCAGGCACTATTAAAATATTAAAAATCTCCATGATATCTTTTAACTGTTCTTCAGGGTGTACTTCATTTGAAAGTCTTAATGTGCACCTCAGTATTATTTTTGAGAGAGCGTATATCTTTCTCTTTAAGCATTACAAATATTGTGAACAGATTTTAAAGCAAACTTGAATTTGTAATACCTCTATTTTTCCCTAAGATGCAATGTGCCTTGCAAATGAAAACTTCACATATTAGCATATGTGAGTGAATAAAATTATTATTATCAGAACTTTTTGACTGGTAAAATGAAAGGTGACATTTACAGTTGCATTGTATTATAGAGATCTGTAAGCTATATATTTCATTAATATGCATCCATACACACATATGTATGCACAAGTGTATTTGTGATTTATGAATAATTGTAAGCATGATCATAATACTTTCTTTTCATGTTATGTTCCGTGAGTGTATTTGTACCAGACCTTACCCAATGGCAACAGCTGAAAGATTCACAATATATGAAGATGTAAGTATCTTTATTAAATATAAATTAGAACATTTGCATTGGTTTTACTCTATCAAGTACTGGTACTTTGGACAATGATAATAATAATAATTATGATAATTTTTACCATTACTGGTACTAGAATTAAATAGAACCTGAGAAGTGTATTACATATAATTTATCATGATATACAGTTATTCTAATACCCACCCATATGGGAAGAAAATCTTAGCCAAGAAAAGAAATTTAATTTCTCCTATCCCAAGCTAGTCTTTGGAAAACAGGCTGAAGCAGTTATTTACTATAGTTTTATTTAATTGTAATATTTGACATTATGAAGCTCCAGTAGAGTCTGAGAGATTTTTAGGTGCCTGTATATATCAAATAATAATTTCTTTTGAGTATGTGATGAAAGCTTGTTTTGGGTTAAGTTCACATGCTTCTATTTCTAAGCAGTCACTTTTCTGTTGTTTAATCTGTTTTCTGCTATTGATTTGTTCTGGTCTTTTTGGTTAAAGACTGGGCCTTTTAACAAATGTCAAGGTTTACATATCCTCTGTTTTGATAAGTAATGCAATATGTAAAATGCTTTGAATGAAATTCTTGGTGTCCAAGAAGAAAAGCTTTGTTGAACAGGTTATGATAGAAATTTTATGATGTATAGTAGACGTCATAGGGCATTTATCTATCTACCTAACATTGTGTGTCTGGAGATATAATTTATTTCAAAGTCTTTACCATATTGTATTACTTAAAAGCAAATACAGCATAAGAAGGCATGGAGAAAAAACGTCAACATTTTAATGAAAGTGACCAGAACGAATCCTTAGCAGCAAAGCACTTACATCAATTTAAGCTCTGGAAAAAAGCTATGTTCAGCACGTCTGTGAAAAAGGTAAACGCTACTATCTTAGAAAAGTTACATGTTAATAGTGTTGCTTATGGCTATATTGAAGTCAGAGAATTTTATTTTATAGAAACAATGACTTTAAATGTCTTTGTATATTAAACAAAGTTTAAACACTGTTCTAAACAGAGCATGCTGATAATTACATACCTGAACAATCTGACCTCTAAAATGTGACTCAGTCACATAAAAAATTCAGATAGATTAAGTATTTACAAGAATAGGTTATAAATATTATTAATTGCCATTCTACAAATTTAAAATAAGCAACACAATAAATATAATGCTCCAATATTTTCCTGTAAAATTTTGTTTCTGATAATAGAATCTCTTAGATTTGTTAAATTTTGTGTTTTTAAAAAGATTTAAAAAGATTATATATTACTGAATGTAGACTATCATTGCATATTTTATATTATCATATTTTATTAATTTTGTTACCATTAATATAATATGATTTATGTATTATTAATAATGTATGTATATTATATAATGAACTGTGTATTATGAAAAATAAGTCATACTGCTGATTAAATACCACTTCCAAATCTAATCCTTTATATCTCATATTTCTTGTCTGCAGATATCTAACAGAATCAGGAAACTGAGTTTTCTCTCTCTATTTTTTTTATTTTTTTTGGGGGGGGGTGGTTTTGTTTTGGGTTTTTTTTGGTCATTTCTATACAGCTAGATTTTACGAACAAAATGAAATCCTACAAATAGGACTTTTATCACAATGGGTTATTAAAACCCAATATTTATTTTGCTTATAAGCTTCATATCTATTTCTCCAATTTTGACCACTTAGGATGAAATTCTGCATACTGAGTATCTGCTCTGGGCCAAATTTTTCTGAAAGGCTCGTCTCTTCTAAGAAAATATGTGATATATTTATGTTGCTTGAAGTCCATCAAGTAACAGAGACTTACTTTTAGAATCTATCCAAATTTGGATCGAGTTACAAACTGAAGGTTCTACATGATCAGTTCTTTTGGGCTATGTTCTTACAGGGTTGGTTTTATTTTGGCTATAATCTCTAAAATATCAGTTACCATGGAAACACACTTTACCATGATGCTACACAGAGCTAACCAAGACTGTTCCTAAAAATAATGTTGAAGATCATGCTAGGTCAGGGAACTTAAGAGCCTCCTTGTTATATGCTCTCTGTGTCAGGTGGACCCTAGCTGCAGGAACAATGGAGAGGATAAGAACCAAAGCTCCTACAGGAGGGAGACTGAGGGAAAGGGCAGAAGGTTGGAATTAAAACCCAAAAGAGCAGTGAGATTGACTTGGGATTAAGGTGAGAGGAACGAAGGCTAAATTGGCAAACAACACCCTGACACAGTTGGCACAAGACACTAGAATGACTTAACAAATAGACTGACACTGAGAGCAGAGAGAAAATGTGGGGAAGAAGAAACCTGTGAATTGGCCAAGGGGAATTGAGTAGGAATAAAGAAGATGGATTAAGGGACACTGGATGGGCTCTAGCTCTCAGAATTTACAAAATTAAAAGAAATGAAAATACAGGTGATCATAAGAATGGATACAGAGAATAAGTATATGAAGAGTCTGGACTCAAGATCTGCCTAAATAGTACACTAAACCAGGCCAAATTTGGAAGAGATTTAAACTAGGAGATTATGAATCTGGGGAATATTGGCAAGGAATATCTAGATAGAAAAGCACATAAAGAGGGGGTAAAGGTAAGCAAATAAGGATCTGTGGAAAGATCCGCAATGGTGACTGTGGAAAGGAAGCCTAAGAGTGGATGGGAGAGGAAGCTTATACTGGAATAAGAAATTGGAGAAGGAGAAACAAGAATTTCTATAGTAAAAGAAAGGATTATGAAACACAAGGGTGAAGAAGTCAACAATGAAAAAGTGACAAATTAGAAGGAAAAAAAAGACTGTAATGGGAAAATAATCCATAGACATTCTTTGTCATTCAATGCAACAACTCTGTAGTAGCCCAACACCCATTATTGGGTCTTTCTGTGCACTGACTTAAGAAATATTTTTGAATCTACTCGACAAAGATGCTACATCAAAGGAAATCTGAAATTATTATTCAATCATTGCATATGACAAATACTTTTTGTAGATTTAATGGTTCCAAGGTTCCAAATGGATATCTAACTTACAAGTCAATGTCTCAGAATGGATTTTCTGGTTGATTTTTTTGTTTCGTTTTGCTTTTTTTCACCCAGTTTCTATTTAAAAAAACCCAAACAGTCCCTCCAAGAGGGCCCAAGCCTACTGAAAGACTATCAGGCTATAAAATTAAACACTTAAAATTTAGGAAATGTCACCATGTATCTATCACCATGTATATATGTATTCTACATAGTCCTTTAATTATTTTCAAAATTCAAAACACAGATGATGAAATCATGTGAGATAATGAACAGTTTTTTTCTCCCTAGCCTGCTAAATTTAATGAAATCAAGTTCCAAGTACCTTTTAAAATTTGCATTTTGGTAATTTTTTAAATATGTAACCACCATGTGAATTAAGGAGCATCTTGTAAATTATTGTTTTGTAGTCTGTTCAGAAAGATTAGGTAGGTGCTGTTTGATAGTTAACTAATACTTAGAAAAGTATATAGGCTTCCTCTCTATAATAATATAAAATGGTTAGGAAAGCAGTATCTTTGAGCTGTGTTTAACAAATAGAAAAAATTTCTGATCCTGCAGAATATGTCAAATTTGCATGTATCCTCATTATGCAAAATTATACACAAGTACTTTCCTGGTCCAGGGTTTCTTTTTCTTAATCACACACACACACCACTAGCTGAATTTTTCAAACACTTGGACATGGAAATTAGGGGAATTACACTGATGAGACAGGCCTACATGTGTGTTACTTACATAAAAAAAAAAAAAGTAATTAAGATTGCATACTGCAACAACAGGTATTTTATCTGTGGAAAATAATAATAATAATAATAAACCCAAACAAAACAACAAAACCAAAGTAAGAAACCAGTAGAATACTGATTTTTTTTTTTTTGCATCCTGTATTGGATGCATGTATCCTACTGAAGTATGGTTTACTGGCTTTGACTAAGCTAGGAGTTTACCTCAGAAATTCACTTTTACCTTCAAAATTTTATGTTAATTTTTAAGAGAAATTGCCTTCTCAAGCAAATAATATTACGTATCTCTCTGCACACATAAATGGTGGCACCTATGCTGATTTACATAACTTCTAAATAGGATTTATATCTACATTAAAAAAAATTATGGTACATACTGTTTTTTCCTAGTTTCATTATTATCAACAGTCTTTGGATTTTTAACAATGTTTCTTGAAGGACTATTGCACTTCTATTGCTACTCAATACAACAGCTCTCCAGTTGAAAAAATAAAACCAAAACCAACCACAAAAAACAACAGTGAGTTTAAGAAACTGCAAGAATGAGAGTTTTGCCTATGGTGTCACCAAGTATTGTCATCACTGTCATATCAGCAAGTTTGTCAGAGATAACAAGCTGTTTGCTGCAATTTACACACTGGAGGGAAGGGATGCCATCCAGATGGACCTTGATAGTCTTGAGAAGTGGGCCTATGCAAAGCTCATGAAGTTCAACATGGCCAAGTGCAAGGTCCTGTACATGGGTCAAGGCAATGCCAAACACAAATACAGGCTGGGCAATGAGTGGATTGAGAGAAGCCTTGTGAAGAAGGACTTAGGGGTATTGCTAAATGAAAAATAGTATGAGCCAGCAATGTGCACTCACAGCCCAGAAAGCCAATCACATCCTAGGCTGCATCAAGACAAGTGTGGTTAGCAGGTTGAGGGAGGTGATTCTCCTCTACTCCACTATTGTGAGAACCCACCTGGCATACTGTGTTGAGCTCTGGGGTCCCCAGCATAAGAAAGACATGAACCTGTTGGAACAGGTCTGGACTAGGGACACAAAGATCAGGTCAGGGGGCTGAAGCACTTTCCCTGTGAGGAAAAAGGCTCTGGGAAGACCTTATAGCAGTCTTCTAGTATTTAAAGGGAGCTAACAGGAAAGATGAGGAAGGACTCTTTATCCAGGAGTATAGTGATAGGATAAAGGATAAAAGTTTCAAACTGAAAAAGGGTAGATTTAGATTAGATGTAGGAAAGAAGATCTTCACTGTGAGGTTGGTGAGGCACTGGAACAGGCTGCCCAGAGAGGCTGTGGATACCCCTTCCCTGGAAGTGCTTAAGGTCATCCCAGATGGGGCTTTGAGCGACCTCATCAAGCAGAAGGCATCACTGTCCATGGCAAGGGAGTTGGAACTAGATGATCTTTAAGGTTTCTTTCAACCCAAACCATTCTAGGATTCTAAAATAGTCTTGATTTCATGACTTAATCATTCCACCATTTGACATATTCCTTGATTTTGTCACCATACCATAACTAGTTTGCCATTTGCATCACTGTACCTGTGTATATCCATTTGTACTATTACTCCTTTGTTGGCATGGTAGCTTCCGAATACTTTATCTAGTTCACAGATGAGAAGAAGGCCCCTTTCCTTTCCTAACAGTTAAACATAAAGATGCTATTATCCTTTCAACAGCAAATACATAAACATTATACAAGGATGGTATATATCATGACTATTATTTTTGTGGATGGGAAAATTGATGTATATAGATTAAAAATGACATTCCTAATATCAACTAACAGACTAGCGACAGAACTGAAAAAAAGCCTAAACTCTTGGATCTGCAGTGAAATACTTTCTCTCATGTGGATAAAATTTATACTAGTAGCATCATACATGGAAAAGTAAGTTTTAGTATCTTAAGTCTGCACATGAACAAGTTCCATTGTGCTGTGTACTTTCACGTATGGCACATCAAGTAAAGTTCAGCAAGAAAAAAAAGAAAGAAAAAAAGACCACCATAAATGAGTAGTGGTATGAAGAGAGAGCTTAAAACTGAGATGTTTACTGCACATAGGGAGTTTACAAATCCTAAATGCAAGACAGAAGTTATGGCACTGGAAGATACAGACAATACTAATGCTAAAGAGAAAGTAGCAGGAAAGCAGGATTTTTTTAACATGTGAAGCTGCACTATACACCACATAAAACAAAGTTGAAGACTTTGTGAAGACTCATTCTTAAAGAAATGAAGGCAAAAAATTGAGGTGGTGATTCTGTCACAAGGAAAAAGAAAAATTGAGAGAAAGATATAAAAAGGAAATTGATTTAATTTCACTGACTAACAAAATGGTAAAGTTTGAATTTATCTGAGAAATTTTAAATTGATAAATGTTTTGTAGGGGAGGTAGTACTTACAGGTTGTTTTTTGAACTAGGCATGATTAATGAATTACAAGATTCAGGTCCAAATTTTTTATTTTTTTTTTCCTGGAAAGCAATGTTTCACTGATATAGAGGGGACCTGAAAGTCTAGAATTCAGGAAAGAGAAGAATTAAGAATTCTGGGCAATATTTTAAATAACAATTAGAGGCAGAGCTCCCACTGCATTCCACTTTCAAATTCTGATGCTTCTAGAAATCCCTGACAAAAGATTGCAGTTCAGAAGACAAGAAGTACAATGAAAATAATGTTTATGTTTTTCTGAGAAAATCACAAAGTTGTAATGATAATTAGACAATATCTAAAGGTCCAACATTTGTTGGCCAGAATCAGATTAGGATGATAGAATGGAGTTGATGGTTGTCATAGATTACTCACAAACTTGACATCAGTATAAAAAAATCATCCTGTCCAGCCAGGTATAAAAAAAACCAACTACTTCTAACTCTTGCAAAATATTCCTATGCCTGTCTTGCAACTTAGTTCTGACTACACTACCAGTGTTCAGGAAAGTAATAAAATATATAACCAGCAATTCACACCAATATTTATGGAGTTAATAAAAATACTGAAGAGTGTAGGACTGGTACTTGAATCTTGCAAAACATGATAATCTTGTCTTTACATGATAATTCATCTGCAGTCATGCAGTCATGTCCCTGTTTATTTTCATGTCCCATTTTATTTCAGTATCATATGTATTTGAGGGTTTTTTGTGTAAATATATCTAAAAATCATGTATCCTCACTTTTGGACCTCACTTTTCAGCCTGGGTGATCTCAAGACTTTATTGATTCAATTACTGAAGTACAAGTTATATATAAAAAAAATATATGCTATCCCCAACTAATATCTCTGATATATACTAACATCTCTCTCCACTGTATAGCATAGTTTGCTGAAGACTTCCTACCAAAAATTAAAAAGAATTCTGAGCAACAACCAGGGTTATGGATGTTGCAAAGTGAATTTAGCACCATTTTAGTAACTAAAACTTGTCAAACCATTGAGGTTGGATCCTCCTGAAAAAAACAGTACAAGAACTTGATTTAAAAAGTTGTTCAAATGGCAGCACTTCTAAGGTCACAGAAGCTTTTCTAAGCTCTTCTCTAATACAAATGCAGTGAATTCCTCAAAACGAATACACCAACTAAATCACTTAAATAGTTTCTAGGTTTCTTCACTAAATATTTCAGAAAGCAAAAGCAAGCAAAAACAATCCAACAGTAAAATATTTTATAATGAATGCATTATAAATAAAGGTTAATTTCTAATGTTTTCAGATTAAGGATACTACGGGACTAATAATTTATTTTCAATCATTGAAAAGCAACAGAACTAATAAACATGTTTATATACTGCATATAAATTGTACAAAGATAATAGTAATGTCTGGTTTTATGTGTAATATACATTACAAATCCATGATGAAAAAAATTACATAGATGCACATGCAGAAATGTATACAGAATGACATATGGCCTGAGACTTTTTTTCTTTAGCACCCAGATTACTGAAAGGAGAATGAATGTGTCATTGTGTTGTAGTAGATGTGTATTATGTATATATGAGAATATCTGTATGATTTTCAGACACTGTAAACTGTCTCTCTGTCTCTCACACTTATGACTCTGGCAAACAACTGTTTATTCCTGCTTTGTTTGAAGATATAATACAATGACACTTCTTTCTTTACTGTTCCCAAGCTCCTAACATAAACAAGTCCAACATGCTTATCTTTGTTGGAAGAGTTTTTTCTTTTTTATTTTGCTGGATGGAGGTTTGTCTAGTATAGTTTTGTATAGTGAAGTTGACAAGCTAGACAGCAGTTATATAATAAAATGACTGCAGTGTATACTATGTAACTCAATTATTCAAGATACACTTGTATTCTATTTTGAATATAAGAATATAGTGATAATTTTGCCATTGACATCAGTATCTTAGACTTGTCTTATCTAAATTCAGGATCTTAGCAGTTAGGACTCTCAGCTAATTTAAATGGTGGTGTTTCCTCATTAACCAATGGAGAGAAATAGGAAAACTCAGGTCACCATTAATTTCTAATATGGCAGGCAGAGAAAAAGAATCATATTCTTTCTCCATGGATGCAATTAACTTAAACTAGGATGATAAATTATATCTAACCTAATTTTAGGAATGTAAATTACATGAATAAGCACAGACAAATTTTACTCGCTGTTATTTTTTGCCTGAGGTGGACTAATATAATGTAAATAAATATTTATTCCAAAGCCTTTACAAAGTATGTCAGAAAAAGAGAGATATCAAGTACTTTTACTTTTTTTCCTTCAATTTTAATTTGTTATCCATTGAAAGTGAAAAGTCACATATAATAATAATAATAAAAAAACAAATCCAGCAATTACATATCTACGAAATAACCTGATTTCTATTTTGATATGAAACATTTCATGAAATTTCACTACTTAAACAGATTTAGGAATTCCAATAATTTTGTGAAAGTTATTTAATGCCGCTTATTTTCTGTAATGTACATTTTTAGGGGTTGAACCTTTATTTATTTGGAAAAGACATTGTACAGAAATAAAAAAATATGTCATTATTAGAAACAATCAACGTTTTCATCAGTTATATTACACAAAATAAAACACGAAACTTAAAATGCTATCATTTTATGACTTTCAAGGATTATTTTTTCTCTTTTTTTCTCTCCACAGATTATTTTGTTAATTTTTGTGATATTAGAGTAATAAAAATATAAGGTTTTAAAAGGATCCTCTGCCACTGAGCTATATTAAGTTCAGTGTGATGCATATACTGCAGCATAATTGTTAATTAACATGATAGAAATCTGTGGCTTAATTGTGATATGTGTTCTGGTATTCACTTTACAAAAGTTATTTTTCAAACCTCTTTTGGAAAAAAAAGAAAAGGAAAGAGAGGAGAACATTAAAAGCTCTACTCTGTTTTATAATTTAGAGAAAATAAAATCTTTTAAGAACTCGATCATCAGAGGACTTATAATACATCACAGGGAACTTTGCATTAAAATCACAGGATGAATGTCTATTGATATTAATGATGCAGTTTTTAAACATAATTGTAGAAAACATATAAAAAGGTTTTAGGTAAGAAAGAAACAAAAATATTATTAGAATGTGTTGTCAGGGTTTCCAAGCATGCTCAGTTCCACCTAGCATTTTAAAGTCTTTAAAATTGGTATTGAAACAAACATAACTTACTTGAAGATCTTGCTGAGTGTCTGTGTGGCTGCTTATTTTTTTCTCTGTTCTCAGTCAAAGCACTTCCACTGGCCATGGAAACAAGGTCTAAATCCGTGTCTTCTCTGCTTACAGGGCTTGCCTGGAAGCAGTGGGAGAGAATGTACACAATCATGAAACAAAATATAACATTTTCTGAATGCAGCTCACATTACCTCAAATAAACAAACAGGATCTGTCAAACAACTTTCTTCAAAATGATACCACAATCCTTTATTGTTGCCTGGGCTGAACAAATGTACTATGTCAAAGCATTTTTGTAAATAAGAGCCGATCTTAAAATTGTGGCTTGTGATCTGAGTCAGTGCAACAACAAAAGAAAACATTTTAGTACAGTAATTTTGAAGAAAATCAATCTTGCAGACGGCTGATGAAACCTTAAACAGCTTAAGATCATTTACTGACCAGTCTATAATTTAAGTTATAGTTGAATGTCACAGATGTCATATTGGATTATTTTCTGCAATATTTATGTTTTATCCAGGACACATATCAGTTCAATCAGTCAAGGCCCTGTAAGTAATTTAATCTTCTATTTTTTTGCTAATTAACCATAACCATCAGACAGCATTTTAATTATACTTTAGGTAAGAGTATTATATTAACCATAAACTTCTAACATACCATGGTGGTACATTTTGGCATGAGGCATGTTATTGACACATAAATATGGCAAAATATAAATGAAAATAGTATTTTATTTTAGAAATGCGTCCTTGCTTTGGGAACACGTAGGACAAGGTTAAAAATACCAATCTGGAAGATACCACACACTGTAAATAGTAGATAGTTTTGCAGAAATTGCTTCACATTTACTCAACAAGAATTCCCTTTCCTTGAAAGGGAAAGCTGTCCAACACCAAAAGTAGCCATCTAGCAATACTGCTGACTAGATATAGAGGGCCTGTAACAATGACAGGGATAAATCAGACACTGCAGAAGAGCAACCTATAAAGTCCTCAGGGCAGTCAGTCAGCTGGAAGTACTGAACATAGGTCCATACACTTCTAGTCTCTGGACCTTCAGAAGCAGAGTCCAGAAGGTGGATTAAGTCCTTCCTCTAGCTGGGCTGAGAAGCCCCAAAGCCTTTCAGAAGCTATGTGTCTAACTGATTAGAGTCCGTTTTTATAAAACCAAACAACCAAAAAGGAAAGACTATGCTAGTGGTAATATCACCAAACATTTACATAATATCATAATAGCTAGATTGTTCCATCAGGAATCAAGAAACTGGGGCTCAACTCCTCCCTCAGGGGGTTCAAGCCTGTACCTCCCTTTTTCTCAGGAAAAAGCTGCTAATTACAAAGTTGTAGTCTATTCTGGAGGAGACGATCTCCAGACTTCCTGTTCAAACCAGCTCACTGTACCGAGCTCAGCATTGCACCAATGCAAACAGGCTTTGTAGTCCAGACTAACTTAGAGAACTCAGATGAAATGGAGACCTGTTTCATTTCTTTGTCTTTACCCAGTCACTGTTTAATGTAAAATTCATTAAAAAGTTAATGCATTTTCAAACCCGCAGCTCCAAAGGTACAGAGATTTTACACTCTTCTTTAGTGACTGTGTACCCCTTGCATCAGCACAGAAAGTTTATACCTTGTTTTCTGATGCTTGCTTTTTACATGTTTAATGACCGTGAATTTAAAATTTTGCTTTACAAAAGCAGGGTGCCTTATTGCTGCTAATATGAATATTTTATTTTCTCTTCCATAGCAGTGTCAATAAACTTTGAAAAGAGTAACAGTTTTATCCTGCCAACTCTTTATACTTTTGCCCTTAATATTTACAGTCACTTTAAGTTTATGAGAGCTCTGTATTTTCAAAATTTTTAAATTGAAAGCTTTTAGTCGTTTCTTAGTAGAAATAATACAATCGTTGTGATGCTCAGTGAGATTCAAACCAATGGAATTGATAATTCTTAACCTGTTTCAACACAAAGCAGAAGTTTTCTAATGTCTCCATTCCTAAAGACCCAGAAGGACACAGTATTTTAAACAACTTTTCCATGGAATTATTATCTAATCCCTTTCATCACAGAATCCGAGGCTTCACAATCTTGTAAACAACAATATTCAGTGTTATATGCTAGATTTTAATAAGGCTGTCTGTCTCTCTGATGTAAAATATTTGTTATTATCTTTCAAATATAAATAAATGTTTTCACTCAATTACAGACAAAGTAATAATTAAGATTGTATTAATCACTGGAGCAAACAATTTCAGGTTTGTAAAGAACCTGATGGAAAGTCCTCTGTAGCTAGTTAAAACCTTCCCTTTTACATTTATAGCTTAGAGCCACTAATTTGGAAGACATTTAAGATACTGGTACACTTTTTCGTAAAGTGCACTATTGGACTTCCCATCTGTCGTGATCACCATATCTAACTCTTCAGACGTTTTCTTTTTAGCTTCGGTAGTACAACATTATTATTATTATTATTATTATTTGGAAATTAATTTCAATCAGGAGGAATATTTGCCTTGAATACAGATGTGTATCTGAATATTTGTGTATGCCTATGTTAAATAACCGAGATACTCTGTAACCTTCTGAGGTAAAAAGTCCTTTTAAATTCAAGTTATAATAATTTGGAGATACATATTAACAGTGAAGTGGTTAACCATGTAAAAAACTTTACATACAAAGATGAGTAGGGGAGCCTGAGTGTCTATTGTCTGCTTCTCATACAGCAAAATCATATTAATTTCAAGTGTCCAGTTCAAACTTTAAGTCGGTATACCTTCTTAAGTGCTCATGTATTAGTAATACTAAGCAAAATCATTAAAATGATCAAGATTAACATGATTAGGACTTTGATTTACTACAAGTTAGTACATAGGGTTTATCCCAAATGAGAAGGGCTAAGAATTTACTGTTAATATTCAATCATTACAATAGCATTTTGTATCCATGAGAAGATGCCTTAAATTCTTAGAATATGCACAAATATCAGTTAGCTGTATTAATCTAGTATTTTCAGAATGCCGGCTTACAGAAGACATACAAACTAAGGATCCTACTACACACCAGAAAATTTTATAATTGAGCACATGACATATGAATAAACTATTGGAATTGCCCAGGAATGCATTATTATTATTATTTGTGTGTGAGTGTGTTTTGGTTTTGTCTTGTTTAATATATATTTTCCTCTTTTTTTTTTTTAAGTTTACTAGAACTTTTCATAGTTTTAGATTATTATAGCTAAGTGTTAATTTCATTTTTGTCATGATTTCATAGCTTTTAACTAAGTTTGTGTGCAAAAGCATTAGGAATATGTTGACATTTCAACCTTTAAAAGTAAAGAGAACATACAAATTTTAAAACTGTAATTCTCCATCTGTCTATGTGTACAAACCACATTATTATTTCATTGCCTGTGCAGTACTGCTTTCTGCATTAGAGATACATTTTATTCCTTTTTCTGTTTTTTGACCTTCTGTTGCATTGTTCTCTGTACTTCATTCATGTGAAACAGCTATGTAACTATGTGGCACAGACTGTGACAGTCCCATACCATTGCCAGTTATGTGGGCACACCACATAATACTATTTTGGGATTGCAGCAGTAACTTGTGGACAGAATTGCTTACTGTAAATAAAATACAATCTACCTATGTGCTCATATACTTACAGATAATTACATAATGTGAAATTTAGATAACATTATTAGATTATTATTTGCTCAAATTAGAGCAATTATTGTTTTAGACTTTACCTAATGAAATAATTATTACTGCTGTTGCAAACAAAACACATCACAGTAGTCGTTTGGCTCATGATTTCAGTCATGAGCCAAGTTCTTTAACAAGAACTTATGAATTGTACACATCCCACACCAGAGAAAAACCTTTGACAAAATCTGACTTAAATAAAATAGTAACACCCAAGTATCAAAAGTATTCTTTCAAGAGTGAATTTTAAAAGAGTTTATGGAAGGATTTCCAAAACATGCATCTTGCATAGGTGGAGAAGCTAAGGAAGCTAAAGGTTAGAAAGGGCCAAGATTGCTCAGAACACAGAATGAGGCGTATGACACATCATCTGACTGGGAAATACTTTTAATGCAACACTTTACATTATGTATATAAATAGAAGACACAAATTCTATATAGTTTGCAAGGTTTTGCTCCATTTCTTTTAACCCCACGTAATGCTATCAACAAGGATATTGCTAATTTGGCAATAAAATGTGAAGTTTATGTATACAGTATAAATTGGCCTATAGGCATCATAAGACTATCAGAGGAACTTCTGTGTATCTCCAACACTGAGTAAATTTTGTAAATTTCCAGATTGTTAAATGGCTCATAATCCCCTTCCTGCCAACCTACAGGACTACCCATTTCAGAAAATTAAATGTTTAATGCTGCAAAGAAAAGAATGAATCATGAAAAGAGTAGAGGGCACTTTATGATGTAAATTTTTTAAAAAGAAATTGTATGAATAAGTCTGATTTTATACGGTGTTTTTAATAATGTTACCACATTAATATACAAAGTCCAACTAACCGTCTTTTAATAAATGACATGGTGGACATATTAGAATGATTTAGGTTTGTGACTTACAGAATTGAAGAACACTTAAACTTGTCTACTTGACAAGAATATATGTTTTCAGTCAATAATATAATTGTTGCTAAACCATATTTATTTTTGTTAAAACATTTTTTAAAAGGGTGTTTAGAAGCTTTAAAAAACACACAGTAGCATTTGATGTCTTAAAAACAAAACTGGTATCAGATTAGGAAACTAGAACCCTATGTACACACATGAGTTGTGCTCACTTTTTTCTGATCCCCATCAATGGGTGATTTGATTGCCAAATAGAGAAAACATTAAAGTATTAAATTAAAAAAAAAAAATATGTCCTGATTGTTTTTTGCACCAAGTATGCATTTGGAAACATCATTAAGGCATAGTTGAATTCTGCGAAAACCCACAAGGAAACAAGTTCTTACCACAAGGTGTACTTGTCCACTGTCACGTATCACAGGATCTAACTCATGCAGAAAAGAACAGCTGGGAAAAATGTGGAATAGAAATTTCAATAAATCCCACTGTACTACATTCACTAAAATACCTACACAGAATCTCTTCCTAGAAACACTCCTGCTTAAGTAGAAATTATACTATTTAAAATAATTCCATGCTTAAGATGTATTAGAGTAATTATTAATGATTGATAAAGTGTCAGAGTAATTAATATGAAAATTTCTATACTTACTATTAAAATCAATAAATCATAAACAATTACTATTGTTTATGTCAATGATAGATTACTTATTAAAAAATAAATTTCAATAAAAGCAACCATGCATTAATTTTTGCATGTACTGATATAAATTATAGACAAATCAGTTGTCATATTTCTTTATGCAGGAATAAAATTGTTTTCAGTTACATAAAAGTATCAGCTGTTCTAAACAGTCTATCAGTGATGTTCCAATGCAGATCAGTAGCACTTTTGCCACATTCAAAAAATGGTATCATATTCTTAATAAATGTCAATACAAAAACTAGTGTATAGCACACACCTGCAGAGCTAACATAGAAACATTAAAAAAAATATTTCATAAACTTCCATGTCTTCTTACTGTCAAATGTCATTGCATTGTTCTGTTCCAGCATATTCATTCAAATTAAAAGTCATGGCAGCTATCTTAAAGAAACATTTGGAGTGTTTCTCTACTATGGAACATGATTGACATTAATATTTTCTAATGTTGTATGAGTATGTGCTACATATACTTCCTACAGTCATTGATACTATTCATAAAAGTGGAATATTTTCCCATACAAAACATAACAATATCCAATGAACTTCATTGCAAATTAAATAAATTTTAAAATGAGAATAAAGTTAAAAACTTACACTCAACCCATTACTTGCCTCCAGACACCTTGTTTGGTTTTATTAGAGGTGCTTGGCATCATGTCTACTAATGACTTCACTAAGATATCAGTGGTTTACATTGAATTTATGACCAAAATATACTTACTATGTCCTCATGTTAGTTTAGAGAATAAGATTAACCTTTCCTCTAATTGTATTTTACCTGTTTAACAGTCAAAATTAAATATAGAAGAAGTGTGTTTACAACATTTTACTGAAGTATACTATGAAGATGTAGAAGTTTGGTTTATGTTTTGAAGACAAAATATAATTACATAGTATCTAGTTAAAAAGTGGGTTTTTTTTACTTCCTTAATTAAATCTACCAATATAGGTAATGTTACAGTTGATCTAATTACATAAAACCATAATATATACCAATAAAGTTATAAAATATATCATGAATAAGCACTTTTTTCTATACTCTTTACAATAAAAAACCCCACTGCACTGCTAGCGTAAAGCTATATAGACATTTACCATAAGATTCTACACTTTTTCATTTCATTATCCTTGTGGAAGAAGTCACCGTACAATGACTACTAAACCAATTCTAAAGGGTACCAAGTTTGGGACCCAAAATATGGTGTACTGTGTGCTAGCTACAAAGTCATATTTGTTTTAGAACTATTATCCTAGGGTTTCATTTTACAAGATAAATTTAAAATTAAAAAAAGATTTAATTTAAAGGCAATGACCTCACCATTCCATATTTTCAGAACTAGCTGTTTCATAATCCAAAAGCTGTATATGAAGCCATTGGTATGTAAAGTCTTTTCTCCTTTGTAATTTCTCATCTAAAGTAGTGTCCAGATTGGAAAATTCTCCTTTTTTACCTGGGGAGGAAAAAAGATACTCCTGTCTTTCATTATTATTTAAAAATATATATATTTTTTTAAGATTCCTCAGATAAACTTTGAGCATATTGCCTTTAAGAAAGAAAAAAGGCAATTCATTTTCTCACAAGGAGTCCAGTTCATTTTCTCACAAGGAGTCCAGCTAGCCTGAATGTATTCAGATATATTTAAGAAATACTTTGCAATTAATTTTGAATTTTGTGGTTTATTTTATATTTTAGGATTAAATACTGGCCTTCTGAATAAATTAATTTTTATTGGAAAATAAGATTATCTTTTATTCTGAAATATATGTGGAAATATGTATTACACACAAATTGCTTGTCATAGCACCTGTGAATGTTGCTTATTGTGCTATCCTTATCATTAAAAATACACATTAGTTAAGATTTACAATTTTATTTACCAACCTATAAGGTAAAGAAAATATCACCATTATATGCAAGACTGGACACATGGCAATCTTATTCCTCTGATCTGTCATTTGGTGATATGATTTATTAAGGCAGTTTAATGGCAATTTCTGATGCTGCATTTCGAAGCAACTGCATACATGATTTTTTTTTTTTTTACAAATTACTACCTACTTTTGGATCACAAAAGCCACTCAAAGATCTAGAGTGAAATAGTGACATTATGGAAAAAAAGCTGTACAATCCAGAGATACTTTAGTTTTTGAGACTATTCTGCTGAATACCAGATATATTTTGAAGCATAAGGAAGAGGACAGAGTCTTTAGAGGAAGCACCATTGTTGAATGGGGACATTTGTGAATTAGAGTGGCTTTTTATTTTCTACTCTTATACATCAACTTTATAATTTATGTGGTTTTGGCACCTTCAACTTAGGGCTTTTATGAGACACCAGACAGTATTTTTTTTTCTTTTTGTAAACTGTAAAGGGGCGGAGGAGATGTCAGAACTGCCTTTGAGGTGAATTGTTTCCTCATACTCTTATTTTAAACCTTAGTTTTCATTCGTGTTTTGACAACATAAACTGATGTTACAGGCTACCTACCTTTTAAGAGGTTTGTTATATTAGCTGTAGCATTTTTTAAACTTATCCTTCTGTACAAAGTATAATTTACTTTGCATTGAGTTGCAAAATGTAGTTCATCACTTGTATTTTACCTGGCTTTGCAGGGAGATCATTGCTTTAATCTTTTAGCTCTAAAGGAATATTGTTGAAGTATCATAGCTTGTTACTTCATAGTCTGAAATACAAATGTCTTTTGGTTGTGCTTTCCACTTATCATGGTATAGAGGATTTCTATTCAAACGAAATCCACTCCTTAGGCTGAACATGTTCAAATGCCAAAACCATAATTAGCCAATTAAGTGTCCTGGTTCAGAATATGAAGTCATAGATGTCTTACTAGTAACTCATAGATTAGAATTGGGGCAGAACAATTTATCCTCAGTTGATGTAGAATGACTCTGATTTACCTCCTCTGGAAGACAGAAAATGAAAAGCTTGTATGGACAGTCTATGCAAGCCAGTATCTACCCAAATGAGTTTGCGAGGGCTGACTAAAAAATGTCGAGCAGTGAATTGCTCAGACAGTGCCAAATAGTAAAAGATAAAGACACCTAATTACAGAATTCATAATCTTCCTTGATTAAAGGGGGAGCCATTTATTCTCTTCTAAGTCTATGATACTTCCTTCCCTTTTTCCTGGTTCAGGAGTACAGTTTTCTGACATGTTTTGAAAATGTAATGTTCCAATTCTTCAACTACAAGGGTATCCTTATAGCTCTTCATATAAAGAAGATGCTGATTTATAACAGGAGAAAAAAACATTCTGCACGACTTTGTAAAAGGAAACCTGAAGGCTGAGCCTTCTGCTTTTCAGCATACATTCTCCAATGAGGAATAATTCCCCAAAAAATTATCTCTAGGCTTTTTTCTTATCTGTATTTACAGAAAAGTTGGTGTACAATTACCATCTTTCTCAGCAGAACTGCTTCTTTCTCTTAAAAGGATCAGTATTATTTATGCATTTACTAAAATGTTTCTTACCTTTTCCTCCATTAAAAAAGGAAAACTATGTAGGGATTTAAAATCAGTATTAGAAGTTCATGTCTGAGTCTGTGTGTCAATGATGGGCAAAAGAAGATGCACATACACTAAGCTATGATAAAACTTACAAAAAATTAATCATTTTAATTTAGTGACTTATTTTTCCAAAATGATTGTTAATAATTTGCCTTAGTTGCAGTTTGAATTTTTGAGTGAATTATTCTTGAAATACAACTGACTTTATTTAATAAAATTTTATTTTAGATTATTTTTGTTTCTGCATGTTAATTATTGAAAATGTATTCAAACAAGAAAGAGACCAAAATAAAAGTGCACATAATAGCTTTTTTTTCTTAAGATCATACATGGTGTTAAACAGAGTATTTGTGTTCCGTATTAGTGTTAATAGTGGCTTTTTTCTCTCAAATGGGCAGACACTGTTCAATATTTTGTTTAATACTGCTGCAGAAAACTGTATTATATATTCTTATTTAGAAAATAACTGTTTTCTTAGTTTTTAATAGTTACATCTCTCTTTTTAATTCTTATGAAAAAAATACTATGTTATGAATTAAAACATAGCATTATCTATTCCACTCATCAAATGTTTGAGGATCTGGTGTATCGGTACCATTAATATGCATTTGCTTGATAGTTTTCTTAAATTAGGTCTTTGGATTTTTTTTAAAAACCTGGACCTGATTTTGCAATAGTACTAACACTCACAAATTCCACAGAAGTTCCAAAGAGCTGTAAGCATTCTGCATCTTTGAAATAGATCAGACCTATAATCTTTAATTGTTCAGCCCATACAACTCTTAGAATATCAAAGAAAAAAGGAACACATCAAAGAAGGCATAACTCTGTCAAAAACCAAATTAATCTCAGAGGTATTTAAAGTATCATACCCTCATTAGATTATCACTTCTAAGCTTTCAATCTTTTTGACATTTTCTTTTTTTTTTTTTTTTTTGCATGACACACGTTAATAATTTAAGATTGAAATAGTCGTACATTTGGCATTAATACAGTAATGATTTTTAGGTGTTGCCAATTAATCATCCACACACATACTGTGCACTTAGGCCAGATCCAATGCAGCTTTCAGAGGCACCTACTGCCCTTTTTCCTACAGAATTTTGGCATCTAAGTAGAAAGAACATATTCATAAGGGCCTGGGCACTGGAAATGTCACTGGAACTGAACATTGTAGGGAAATAACAAATTATTTTCTAGGTCCCCAAATCAACATACAAACACATACCTGAACTTTGAGATCAAGAAAAATGTTATCCTCTGTCTGTCAAATTTGTTGCTGACCATGCTCTGAGACAGCATGACTCATGTTCAGTTTATAACATGGATGCTATTTATGTACATTAAATTAGACTACCTCTGGATAATCCATTAAGTGAGTTAAAGGAGAAGGGCTAAGAATTTGCAGACTGCTTCTGGTGAAGTGCTTTGAATTCTAGATAGTCAGTTTTCTTCTCATAAGTTTTTCATTGCGATTGATGCATCTTGTGGCCTCAACTGTAGCAGTCATCTTTAAAGAGAGAACTAAAACATATCCAAAAGGAATAGCTTGGCATGTGGAAGCTGTAGAGTCAAATCTCATCAGGCTAAGGAGTACCTATAACCTATGTTTCCCACTACCTAAGAAGTACCTCATATGCATGCTCCTAAGTATTGGAGCAAGTGTTCTCAACAGCAAGCCAGTATATGAAAAGAAGGAAGATAGCTACACAATGTCTGTATTCAGGGTGATCTTTCAGATTCTGCATTTTTGTTTTCTGATTTCATGCACAGAAAATACTGATCCTGACTGTTGTAAATCCCAGTTAGTTACTCAACTCTGTCAATCCATATGTAAGAGGATGCTGAGGAACATGATTAAAGACAGTGGTGTGGTGGTTTTGTGTTGGTTTTTTGTTGTTGTTGTTGTTGTTGTTTTGTTGTTGTTTGGTTTGTTTTTGATTGTTTGTTTGATTGTGGGTTTGATTGTGTGTTTGTTTTGGTTTCTTTTTTCTATTTTTTTTCTTTTACATCTTTTTGTTGATGATGGGAAGATAAGAGGTCTAAATTTAATA
This sequence comes from Chloroceryle amazona, assembly GCA_027560015.1. Lineage (NCBI taxonomy): Eukaryota > Metazoa > Chordata > Aves > Coraciiformes > Cerylidae > Chloroceryle > Chloroceryle amazona. The sequence continues at coordinate 89,945 of JANHFX010022999.1, read as the reverse complement.
TATGTTTCTTGAAACAGAAATATGTGGAGAAGTCTGCACTGTATCCAACCTTTTACAGTGAAATTTTCTGTTTAGAGGGTGATTTAATTCTCTTAAAAGACTTGCTTCATACAGACTACAATACAAATAAAGTAAGACACTAAGAAAAATAAGACCTACGATGTGAAAGAAGGGCTTGGAATTTCTTCAGCATTCTAAGTTTTCCTTCCTTAATACAAAAAATCTGTGAGCAGGGTTAATTTTCTCAATATGTATTCTGGAAATGGTGCTCTTAATATTGGAATTAAGCAGCTGAGTTTATGTATAAAATTGTCTATGCCATTAATAAAATTAAAATTTTCCAATGCGTCTGTATTCTGCTATACATTACAGCAATATATATCAGAGTCTGTGTACAAGTGTACAAAGTATAAAAATGTTATTCTGAATGAAAATTAAAATTATATATACCCTGCAAGGATTTTTATAAATTCTCCTATGTCTTATATT
>JANHFX010022999.1:59047-89356 GCA_027560015.1 Chloroceryle amazona | reverse complement strand
TATATGTGTATTATAGTTATAATACATATTAATAAATACTATTGAAATCAAAAATCTAAAATTAAAATTTTCCATTTTCTCCATATGTTAGTGAACAAACAAATCAGCATTCTTTCTGTCACATTCTATATAATACCAAAAGCAAGCATAACATGAATAATAACATTGCTATCAAGGCAAGAAACTGAAGAATTTGGAAACATATAGGAAAATAAAAATAACAAGGAAAACACAACATCCCAACCTCCACCTACCTCCAAAATCACACATAAACTTGTAGTAAAAAGTAAGCAAAATGAGAGAAATTATTTCTCTTCCACAAAATGCTTGACACGTTTGTCAGAAATTACTAAATACACCTAAGCACTACATAGCAATCACTACATGCCCCAAAATACTGGTTTCAGAAAAAGAATGGCATATAGAGTGGTCTTTAGCATGCTCAAAGGCATTTAGTGAATACATTTATATTAGTAAAATATGTAAGACCTCCAGAAAGTTGGTAGTATCATGCGGCAGTAACTGAAACAGACTTCTTGTCACCCAAAATGATGCTATCTCCAGCAAATGTTTGTTTATCTACAACTCAGATATGGATTTTTTCAGTTAGTGAAACACATGTATCTCTACCTTAGAAACACAGAAACTTGTTTGTGACATAGTTATTGTGTATGGATTAGTTAATTTTGGATGTTACTTTTTTATCTGAGAAACTTTTGACTAAATCAGCTTCCACCTCTAGGCCCAGAATGAACAAAATAAAACTATTTGTAACAGTGTTAGAGTGAGTTCACAGTCAAGTAAATGCTTAAATAGAATTTTTTCACAAGAATACCACATCAGGTTATAACCTACAAAATTTCTTGATGCTTTAAAATGCTTTATAAATTACATTACAAAGAGTTTTGAACACAAGAGTGCTGATTAACCCACAAAGAGCCCATCTTTCAGTAATCATAGAAGCAAATAGTGAGAGGAAAAAAAAAATTTGAGCCTAAAACTTGTGCCCTTTTTCTCTTTTTGCCAGATAATTCAGATTTTACTAGATTATAAATAAGACCTACTATATTCTTATTCCATCTGAAAACCTCCTTCTCTAATTTCTTACTCTGCTATTGTAATCCTCTCCTTTTTACTACATGACTTTTCTTGACCTCATCCTCACACCATTCTTCCTTCACCAAATCCAGGTTATTCCACACACTGTCAGCTAAGACCATAGTCTTTATTTTGGCAGCCCTTTTTCTCCCTGTTTTTATTTCTGGTGGGGTTTTTTTTTGTTTGTTTTTGGTTTGGTTTTGTGTTTTTTTTTCCTGTCTTTTACACTGTGCTCTAGTTCTGGGCGATGAACACCAGTAATAAAGTTTCACTTACTTAGTTCATTCTGCTTCACTGATTACCATATTTCAGCTTGTGCTGTCTGTGTTACCTCTTTGATATCTTATTGGATTTTGCAGAAGCTGAGATTCATAAACCACTGAAACTGTACAAATTTCAGCTTCAGAAATCAAGGGAAACAGGATTTAATACTTGTGCCTTCCCACACATTTTTTTTTTTATTTTGCTACTTGTTCCTGTCTCTGCAGACTACACCACCACTATTGTTTATCACTATTTAGTAGTGTTTATCACTAGCTTATTGTTTATGCCCAATTTGTTCCTTACCCCACACTGAGGGAAATCCAAGTCTTAATCTTCAATGGTGTGCTTTTACGACAACTCATTTAAAATTATTTCTCTCTATTCATATCACAATAGTGTCAATGAAGTTCTCCTACTATCTCCTGATTAGTTAATCTCTTTCATTGCAACCCTCTGACCATATAAATATATTGCAAAATATTACTCCATATTAAATTGCTTATCTCTTTTTTCCTTTTCTTGTGAACATGGCACATTTCCCTTTGAATTGCTCCATAAGCTTCACTTTCCTGGCACTGATTTCAAGGAAGTATTAAACACTGTTCCTTCCAATTTATCCAACTTCCACAATTTTATGGGCTGTCATCACTTTCTGTACTCCTCCATTTATGCTAAACACAACTTCTCATTTATCTTCTATAACTTCATTGATAACAATGTTGGTTTCATATCATGATATTTCCTAAGACATACAACACCTTCCACAGTTGATCTATAAGCCTAAAGAAATATTTCACCTGCCACTCAGGCAACTGTTGATTTCAATTTTTTGCTAATTTATGACTGTTCTGATCTGATTCAGACAGTGAATCTTGGTATGTATTTGGAGAAAGAAATACGGAACAAATAGTGGAGGGCTAATAACAATAAAATAAAGGAGCAGTAGTGCACTGGTTTAATATAGGTCCACATTAGTAGATTGTATGAGATTCCCTTGTCCACCAAATAAAGGATTATTTCCTTAAAAAAAAAAAAGCCAGAAGACAATATTCTGCTATTTGATTAGACTGGTTAATTCTGTACCATTGAAATCATTACATTTAAAGTTTTGTAGACTACTGTTCACATTCATATCAAGGAAGTATTTGGCAAAATTGGTTTATTTCTTTAGAATGCAGTAGTAGTCATTTAACACTGGATTGAAACACATGCTTAGAGTTACTTTAACCTCAGTGAATGCCAAGCCTATGTGAATTTCTTGCCATAGAAAAGCAGAAGTAAAGCGGAAAAAAAGCAGGAGAATAACCTGCACGTACTTTCGGAAATATTAAGATTCTTATTTCTCTGAAACATTCCAAGTTTGGAAATGCAAATATCAAACTCTGGTGACAATCTATGATTTTGCATTTATTAAATTTTTGATTAAGTGCTATATAGTCAGTGAGTGCACTCAGTTGAAATGTATCAGCTGCATCAAACTCTTCAGTCCCAGCACACAGGGTTCTTATATTGTGGTAATATAGTGTAATACAATTGCACAAGGAGACAGTAGTGATGAGCACCCAGAGCATTACAACTATAAAAAAACAGACTAACATATCTCAGTCCAGCTACCCTAGAGCAGATTTGTTCTATGTATAGGTTGGGAAATAACAGAAAATAGCTTAATGTTTGAAAAACTAACTTCTTTCTTAAGAAATAAACAAAACCCCCAGATCAAACCCCAGCTCTACAAAAATGAGAAACAACAGGGATATTCTACCCATGTGCACACAAACAGATGAGTTCCCTATGTAATCTACTTCTTCCTGCAACCAGCACTCTTCAAGATCCACTCAGGTTTTTACAAGTCCAAAAAGTACATAAAAAACCTTACAGCACTATGCTGTACTTTTATATTACTCTTTTGTATAGTTTACATACCACCTGCTTCAGCCACTCAGAATAGGCAAATTTCATCAACAGTGCTGCTGAGAAGTCTATCTGGAATATTTCAAGAGTTGTCCAGAAATCTTAGGATAGTCAAGGCCCTTAAAGAAACCAAGAAGGAGTGAAAGAATATTTTGAAATAGTATGTTCAGCATTTCCATGTTTAGTTATCTGTTAGCAAATGTAAGGAATAAATACAATGGAAGTAGATTGAGCCTATTTTGTTTATCCATACTGCCTACCCTCTCATATAATTTCTGTTGCATCCCTCAAACCTGCCTAGTACCTAGACCCTAATTCTAGTTTTTCTCATAATCTTTGAGAATTAATAAATTCTTTAATGATGAATGCTCTCTACTTGAAAAAAGGAATGGATTTTATCTTACTCCAGAGAAAACTAAGATAACAACTTTTTCTTTTTTTTACAGGATCTGTTGATAGATTTTATTTCTATACATCTCCAGTTCTTAAGAGTAACTGACAGAAACAATCAAGAACTTGAATAGAAGTGTTTAGGTGCTCAGTAGTGAAACAGTATTCTCAAGCAAGAAAGGATTATCACTTCATATGGAGTCCAAGACAGAGGAATACCTTTCTTTAAATTCAATAAACCAAGAAAAATTAAGACATCAGATCTTCCAAAAGAATTCCCCCAAAAACAAATGCAAAGGAATATTTTTGTAAGAGCACAGGAGGACTAAGCACTATGTTGTCCCTTATCAAGAGGGGAAAAATGCAAAACAATAACTTTTATTGAGTGCGACAACCATAAAGGTAGGCTTTGTTTGTACTGAAGGACTTAAAAGTACAAGAAAGGGACTGAATAATCCAAATGCAGCAAAAAAATTGTTCAAATCAAAAATCTGGTGTTTCTCTGTGTCAACAAAATACATACACCAAGTATTAAAAAAATGACATTATTCAGGAGCAGCACAAAGTTCTTCTGTAAAGCTGATTTACACCACTTTACTCATTGTCTCATAACTTTTATGAACAGGAAATTAAAATGCATAATTTTGTATCACAGTTTGGTCATATTAATGTTAATATGTAGTTCAGTTATGAATGCCTATGAATTAGTTATCTGTTCTATCTATCAGGTGTACATAAAACTTTCAATTCAAAATTGTTTTTTGTGTGTGAACCTATTTCTGGCTAACTGATACTGAATTTGATATTGAAGTCTTTATTATGTTTAATCTTAAGAATAAACTTCTTTTTTTCCAGATAGTTAATCTGAATAATATATTCACTTGTTTTTAAGTATTCGTGTTCATCAGCATGTGTGATGTACCTAAGTATATGTGACTGTACTTATTAATGCAGAAAACTGAAATTGAAATAATGAAATTGACATATTAATGTCAATATGTAGTTCAGTTATGAATGCCTGTGAATTAGTTATCTGTTCTATCTAATAGGTATACACAAAACTTTCAATCCAAAACTGTTTTTTTGTGTGTGAAACTATTTATGGCTATCTTTCTGATGTTGCCTTGGAATACCTGGTGGTATTTGATGAGGGTACTGTGACAATTAACAGCTTTGAGAGTGCAGCAATGAGTAACAGGAGAAATACTCTACATTGCCAAATATACGTACAAAGCCTACCCAGGCGAAGTGCAAGGCTGCAATTTTATTTACTTCATAGTAAAACCCAGAGGTATCACTGAAGATCAGGCCTGTCATTATGCCAAACACTGTATAAACAAGACTTGATTTAATTCTCATTGAATTAAACAGAAAAAAATCTCAGATAGCCATGGTCCTTTTTCTTGAGACTCTACATCTAAAGTGAGTTAATTCCCAAGCGTGTATAATTCTTATATATTTATATGCAAGTTGACTATACATAGACATATTATTCCTATTAATTTATGCTTAATTGGTTGATACATCATGGAATAAACAATATGAAATTCCAGTGTCTAATGGATCTATTAAAAAAAAATAAAAAGGGAATTCCAATTGTAAAGAAAGACAGGTAAAAATAAAGCAAAACAAACCCACAATTTTCCTCCAGCTTGTACCAGGGTAATTCTTAGTTCATGTGACTCAAAGAACTTAGCATTTTTATAAATTTCTTGATAAGTTGGACTCAAATTTTCAGTTTGCAAACACATGAAAAATGCAGTAATTTAAATACAGTATATAATTTTAGAGAAACCTACACAAGAGTATTCAGCCCCATGGGAATTGAACTGACAATTATATTGATTTTGGATCAGTTATAGTCACAATGGCAAAGGTTTCTTCTATCCATGCAGAGGTTTGAATAATTTACCTCACTGAAGAAAACAGAAACTAAAAAGGAATAAATTATCCCTAATTCCCTGTTCTTTTAAAAAATTCTGTTTACAACTTTTTTTTTAAGACAAAATGAACAAACTAAAAAATCTAGTTCTATTACTGAACATAATTTAATCTTCCTTAATTTGACAGCAAATATTTTTTTCCTTAGAGTAGATGTGTTTAAACTAGTTTCTTTTCACTAAACTTTTTTCCAAAGTCTCCAACTCGTAGACATATACATATGTATTTCTATGTACACATATATAAAATTTTTTTGAAAAGGAGGGAATAAGTTAAATATCATGATGATTAGAAATCAGTGAACTTGTCTCTTGTGTATTCTGTTTCTATTTGTAATAGCTTTCAAGACAGCCATAACTAATTAACTTAAAAGTTTAATTTGTTTTACCTGTCTCCTAACAACAGGTAGAGCAGTTGTCCATTCCTAACTTTGCTTGTTTGCTGCCAATTTTCTAAGCTCTTGCAATTAGCGCAGGAATTTACAGAGCATTAAGATTTGATCCAAAAAGGAGTGAAGCCCCATAAATTTCAGTTAGGTAAGCAAACTCCCACTTGAGATTAAGTTTGTTCAGTAGCTAGTCTTATACTATTTAATCCAGAAGAAGGGAACAGACAATTTCATTTTTTTTTTATTATGAGTTTTACAACCTTATAGACTAAACAAGGCTATTGAAATTGCATTATCTTACATGGGAGCTTCTGTAGAAGACAAAAAAAAAAAAATAAAAAAAATTGGCCAAACTAAGATTTTATTTCCACTGTAACATCACTGTCATGAAGAAGACAGCCAACATTTCATTGAGAAGTTTGAATATAACAAGAAAATACTTGCTTTCTGACTTACATCAGAGAGCTTGTTTTATAAGAAAGATTCTAACAGTTTCTTTTTCATACATGATTTAACAATTGTAACACAAAGTAATCTGAATGAAAAGATAAAGAGAATTCTATAAAGTAGTTGAAGAAATACAGAAATATTAAATGGTAATATTTACAGAAGTCTTTTTAATTTAACTACAAAAGTGAGCACAAAGCATTATTTTGTTCAGCAAGATTTTTCTGCTTTTCTGAAATAAATACAATGATCAAGAGCAGTATGTTACAGGTATTGATACATACACTAGAAAAAGCTATTTGTATCTGCAATAAGACAAAAAAAATATGCAAGTAAATACAGAAACTTGTTTGTAACTTGTACTACAGTTCTTGAAACTCTTTCAGTTCTTTAAACTTCTCCATATTCTGCTTCAGTGAATGCTTCAAGGGATACTAAAGCTGCAGAAATGCCTGAATAGCATCATCATCATCCTCAAGGCAGCCAGGTCTCTGAACAGATTCCTTCAGGATTCTGGCTAGAAGAAGAGGAAAAGAGGAGAAAAGAATGCAATGATGTAGCAAATTAGTCACTAAACCCAAGATATCTAATTTTCAATGATAATTAAAAAAAAAAATCTTAATCCTACTCACCTTCTCCTGGGTTCCAAATAGATTCTTCAGCTTTCACCTGTCTAGTCCTAAATAACTACATGTCACAGTACTCTGTGTGCTCATCAGTACTGTTTCCCTGTGAAACCGTATAATGCAATGAATAAAGGTGATTTGCCCCTACTATTTCTATAATGAACAAACATATTGTTGATGGGAAATCATAGAAATATACAACACTCGCATAGGGCAAATAAAACAAATTTAAAAGTAAGAAACTAGTATTATGCATGGATAACATGCATGCTTAATAATACAGCAAAATAATAGTAACTATTTGTAGAAAGGTATAGAAAACAAAAATCCTGAGCAGCCATAACTGTGAAAAAAGCAACCTTTAAAATTTATTCCAAGTAAGCTTTTATAAATATTTCCATTTTCAATAAATGAAATATGTTTGAAAGAGAAGTTTGAATAGAGTGAACACAACTCACATAGTATGTTGACAGCCTATGAAGTGTTTTAGCATATGTAGACCAGAGTACAAGTAAAGTCTGACAAAACCTAAGAAGGCAGACCTGGCTAAGAGTCAGGAGTCACGCTTATTAAATTGAACTCTCAGGGGTATCATGCAATCAGAGGTCACAATCGAGGCAACAGAAGCAATGTCACGATATCAGAGAAAGGGCCAATTCAGACCTGCTCCCTGACAGGCAGTGAGGTCACGGCTTGCGGCAAATAACTGTATTAAAAGGGAATATTCTCTGCACACTTTTAGAACTGTCATCTGAACAAACAAAGCCAGGTCATTCGTAGGTTAAATCAGAACTTTCTGCATTAGTAGCACATAGTTTCTTTTCTTTTTACATTTGCTATGAATTTCTCAGTTAGAAAAGATACATCAGCTACTAAAACAAATTCTCAGTAAATTTAAATTTGAAATACACAGTGGTGTTTAAATTCCCTCTTTTTAAAAGTTAAATTCTACCCTAGACAAAAGATATCCCTAGTCTCTTCATAAAATGAGAATTACTAAGCTTGCTTAGAAAACAAAAAGCATCTAAGAGCTTTAGGGAAATGATTTTCCATAGTCAGTTTCTTAGTAACCCTAAGATACTCAATCTGCATTTAGAAACCATTTAAAAAAAAAAAAAAAAAAGAAAAAAAAAAGATATTAATAATGTTCTTGTTTAATGATGATTGTGAAGTAAAATAAAGTATTCTTTTGTCTGGCTACTTACACTTTATCTCATTATCTGGACTGGGTAATCTACAAGATTCTACAAATAAAGCAATCTATGAAATTATAAACATGTTGGATTAATTAACCAGACAATAAACATGCATAGGAAGAACTCTTCTAGACTGTCATTTTATTATAAAATTTTATCTTTGTATGCAGCCTTTCTTAATAATATGAGAAAAAAAATATAGAAAAATAATTGGAAAATTCAGTATTTCTACCTTTTTTTATACACATAGGCCAGATAAAATATCTGCAGCACATATATCAAAATACCACAAAACTATTTCAAACAAGTGCTAAAATGTTTCTGTATTGTGCATGGTAAAAAATTAACTTTAAAGTTACACAGTTGGAAGATGGATATTGTAGAAATAAAACAGCATAGAAATTACACAGGTATCATTGCATGACTGTATGTTTTTTATTAAAATATTTAAGTTAATTGCAATTCCTTGTAAAATCATATCTATATCATGCATACTATTTTATAGGTTACACGTAATTTGTAAAAGGTATAGGACTCCAGTATAAAAGTTAGTGTTGAACAGCAGAAAAATTTTAATACCTAGATTTCAATAATAGAATCTTAATGTTCTGCTTGAAAACTGTTGCACAGTACCAGAATATATGATATATCTGAACTACAACATTATTATTTATAAAAACCAGAGTCTTAAACATGTATTCAATACTAAAGATGCAAAAATGTGGAATGTTGTAGATCTCTGACCTCGTTAATAGTTTTAATTATCCTAACATATATAGGTAGAATTCTCTTTTAAGAAACTTTAATCAATTACATTTTAAAATCAATGAAAAGTTCTGGGGTGAAGGCCTTCCTTTAATTCACCTCTAAAAAGTACTTAGTGTGTGCAGAGGCATTGAAATGTGTAGCTACAGGAAACATTTCTTTAAAAGGGATTGATAATACATCACATTGTCCAATTGAAACAAGATGTCTACCTATAAATTAATTCAAAGAATACATTATAATCCTTGTTCATAGCTCCGTACAGAATGGAAATTCTTTTGCAAGATGAACACTTGCGCAATGCAACATTCATGATACTTTTATGGCCTCAGAACATACATTTTCTGTGGCCTATGCTAAAATACCATTTGTACACCAATATGATTTTAATGCTTGAAATACTCACTTTCCAAAATGCTTGGAATGTATCTGGAAATGCACTTTTAATAACCCCTTAATTAGCAATTTAATTTTTTTTTAAGTGTAAATGGAGTATTGAGTATTATTCAGTAAACACAACCCAAATATACAATCCACCCCAATATCGACTACAGTCCACAGGCATACAAACAGATGGCAACAAATTTGACAATTACAAACTAGATGTACTAAATCCAAGTGCTGTACAACTTTCTTTTAGAGGAATTTAGGAAACCTATTCTACCTTACCCCCTGCAACCAAATCCATTTGGATTTAACTTGTTGCTAAAATTATCTGTCTTTTGCACTCTAAGACCTGGGTCATAACCTTACTTAGGGACAGGAAATAGTTATCAGGTCACTGAATGGTCAAATGAAAAAAGATTTGAAATGCTTCGATACTCAGGGGTCTATTCATCCAAAATGATTGCCTTATGTAGTATTAAAAGCTGTGAACGTGGAGTCAACTTCTTTACATAAAGATTGGCTGAGATGCAGATAACTACACTACCTAACTTTTGGACATAAAACACCAAGGAAAGGATCAAAAACAGAAGCTGGATCTCAGAAATGTAAATAAAACTACCTGAACTATTGGGCTACCTCATTCAAAAATGAGAAAAAATAGTTTTCAATCTCTGATGACATTTCAGGTGAAATCTCATTCCCAATGAAGGCATCATTGGCACTAGCAAAAAAGCAGTAAGACTGGTTTGTTGTTGCTGTTTGTTTGTTTTGGTTGGGTTTTCTGTGTGTCTTTTCTTTTCTTTTCTTTTCTTTTCTTTTCTTTTCTTTTCTTTTCTTTTCTTTTCTTTTCTTTTCTTTTCTTTTTTCTTGTCTTTCTCTTCTCTTCTCTTCTCTTCTCATTTTTTTCTTTTCTTTCTTTTCTTGTGTGAAGTTCCTTTTAGGTGAAAGGTTGGTAAATTACTACCTTGTGAAAGCACAGGTGACAGCTTATGCACTGTATAAAATGCAAGTTTTGGGAGTTTGTTGTAAAAAAACACAAGTGCTTTCTAACTTAGAGACCACATTTAAGTCTGGTAAGCACTAATAAAGTCCTTATATCACCACAAATTGCAATGGTCTGCAAAACAGGAGAAACAGAGACAGAGAGAGAACACACAGTCAAGTGAAATATGTGGTTGGAAACCTTTAACATATGAATACTGGAACTCTGAAGACTAGAATCACAGTGAGAATTCATATTATGTTGGTATTCATCTATGGCAAGTACCTCCTCTTTAGGAACTTCAGGTAAATAGAAAATTCTTTTGTCTCCTTTTTTTTTTTTTTTAATTGAATGTGAAAAGCAAGAATATTAATAAAAATGTCATGTGTCTAGATAATTTATAAATATGCAGACACATATGTGAACTGCATAAATGCACATAAATGATGTTTTACATATTTATCTTTAAACATATACCATAATTTTAAGATTGCTTCATTCCATGAATACTGGAAAAATCCTACAAGTATCATTGATGGACAGGAGGCTAGAAAATTAAGCACAGATTTTATTTTTTAGTTTTATTTTATAATAAGAAACCAGGCCACTAGAACTATGTAACTAAAGCTTGAGTGCGTGCACTGTAAGGCCCCTGCAGTCTTTTACAACTTTTCAGCGTACCGCTGTTGTGAACTGGGTTTGCACTCTGCCAGCAGAGCAGCTCTGACCCATGGAGAGCACTCCTTCAGATCAACACTGCCTCAGGCTTTACTGCTTTCTCCAAGAAGTCTTACATTTCAGGCATCAAGTTGAATTTCTTCTGGAGATGATTAACCCAAACCCATGACAGATTTTTTCCAAGATATCCAACTCCTTATGTTTATTTTATCCTGGCTCTTTTTGGATGTACTGGACACAAGTAACCTACTCATTTTACATGTTAAAGGGTTGGTGGAGAGCCATTAATTCCTTAAAATGAGAAAATATTTCAATGCGAGAGTTCTGTTGTGTGAGCTCAAACTAAATAATAAGAAACAAAGCCATAGAATTTTGATTTTAAAAGATAGATCCCATTCCAGACTACAGGTTTCTTTAATGCTTTTTCATCACATTTCAGGACAGACCTTACATTCTCTGGAAATGCATTATTCTGTCATTTTGGTCAGTGCTGTGGTTTAGAAATTGCTTCACTAATGTGGCATAGAAATTTAAAGCCTGGGAGATATGTAATAATTGCATTGTATTGTAAACATTCCAATTCAGCTAGTAGAATTGCAGCAAGACTAGATTTAGAATGTGAGTATTAATCCTTTTCAGACCACAGCTCAATAAAAGATGACTTAATTTAGAAAATGGATGTTTACAAACAGTGTGCTTCCTGGGAGTTGATGCCATTTATAATTTTCCACTGAAAATAGCTAATTTCTTAAGATGAAAACAGCTAACATAAATCATTAGCTATAGTTCAGTATATTTTTAAAAGCTCTTAAATAACAAACAACAAAATCTGTAAAGCACAGAAAAAGATTAATTTTAGCATTCCATTCTTAGTACCTTCTCTTATCTCTTATGTAGATATTTAAAAGCATCAGTGATTTGAATAAATATAATTTCAATTTAATTCCCACATTTACTTTTTCTTCAATGTATTCATATTTTGTAACACAGAAAACCTAAGAAACTATGTTGATCATTATGTAAAAATATTTGAATAAGCTCACATAATTTACTCAAAGGTAATCTTAAATTCCCACTGTCCAAAGTCTCAAGTTCACATTTTTAATTAGCACTAGTAGTAATAATCTATAAAACATTTTGCAACACTCTTCTCTTGACACTACAAGAGTTTCATAACTGTGAACTATCAGAAAGCTGGAAAAAAGACAATTTAAAATGGATCTTTGATATTTATCTTCCAATCATATGACATAATCACAAGATCATTTTACCTCTTGTTCCAACATGAAAAATAAATGTTATTTCTACTGACAATTTAAAGAGAAGTGAATAAATATTTCCATAATTAAAAGCCACCTGAGAAAGCATACTCTGTTCATTATCAAATTTGTATTGGTGAAATCTGTCTTAGCATTATACACATTACATTTTCTTTAGTCACCAAAGAGCATAAAATGACAGAAAATACAGTACTGCCAGTCACAACCATTGGTTCCCAAACTATATTAAACACCTTGAAAACATAGTCCAATGCATTTTTAATATAGTTTAACTTCCCAGCATTGGCCATTGTGCACACTGCTGGATGAAATAAAATTGTATTGTTTCCACTTCTTTGAAGTGTATGGTATAGATGTGCCACTGACGATATGACTAAAAATAAATGTAGTATATGTGCCAATAAATCACTTATACTACATAATTATTTGGAGCATAGTCTATGAAATCCTGAGAAACTAAGTGAACTGTATACAAATAATACTTGGATTGGAATAGTTCAACTGGACTCTCAGATGATCTACTGCATTCTTCCAACTTGCCCTACAGATTGAAATCCAGCTTGACATCTGCTGAACAGAAATTACTTGTATTATCCACCAAAATTGTTGAGGCAGATAGATCAAAGAGGACACCAAAAGGCATACACTGTTCCCAAATCTTGTAGCAAAATAATGTGCTAGGCCTTGGGCCTCCCTCTTTAGTTTTGAAGTGTTGCACTGGGACAAAGCACTCACACTGTTGGTTGGAAAAATAGGTAACCTTTCTTCGTGCAAATGAAATTACAGGTTCTGTAATTACAGACCCACAGCTGGCAGAGATGCTCTGTTACACATTCAGCCAGGACTTCCCAAGAAAAGAAGAGTCAAGGACATATTCTTCCTTCAATTCCTGTTCCAAAATAGTTAAGACTATTTTACATTAAATCGGTAATTAAAATAGCCTCCAGACTTCAAGAGGTAATGCAGTCGTAAAGCTTTCTAAAAATATGCTTTGCTGCAAAATAGGAAGATGAAAATTATATGTGTTCCTTATAATGTTCCCCAGATTTTTAGATCTTTGGAATGTCACCATCTACAGAACACACAATCATCTCCAAGAGTGTTCATTACAACAGTAGGCTTGCATATTTTGCTTGTCAACTAACAAGCAGTAACTGAAACCCAACAACTGTGCTGGAAGCATAACCCCATCACACCAAAGAAAAGCAATGTAATATATATAATCCCAGGAAATGTCCAGCAAATCATCAGAAATGAAGGTATATTGTCAGGCTTTCATCTGTCTTCAGGTTTTTTGATCAGGCTGTAGTATTTTAAGTGAAGTAGTAAACACATATTCATACTTGCATATTCTGTGGCTTACTTTACAACATACTGAAATTAATGTCACAATATATGATTTATTAATAATATATAATTATGATTTATAATTATGATTTAATGAATCTGTACTATAAAATGACCATGTGCATTATATTAATTTTAAAGGAACTGAAATAGCATCTAGAAACAAAGCATTAGTATTACAAAATGCATGTTGATACTACAAATTACACCAGAGAGTAAATTGTTCATAACTTACTTTACTTTAAAAACATACATATAAAAAGTGTGCTGTGTTTATTGAATTCATATACCTACTTATGGTATATGCATATATATTTGTATACAATACACACATGTATGTATATGTATTGACACATGCACACATACACACACTCAAATATGCACTGACACACATTTAATTACATTTCTATGGTTTGTGCCTTCACATGTCGCTTGTATTTTTAAATGGTAAGTTCTTGTCTGTCAAAATGTTTCCTCACACAGTTGATGGAGCATGCAATACAAAGGGGTTTGTCTCTAACTTTTATGTGCTATTGTGGTAGCAATGTGAGATAATGGTCCTCTGTGGGAATTTTTATAACATCAGTAAAGCATGATGTCTCTTCTAAAATTTAATAAAAAATTATGAAGTCATTCAGGTTTTGAAAATGTATTTTCTCACAATGTGAATGTCAAATTGGTTATGTGATTTGTCCCATGGGATTAACGTTAGGGACAAGTTTTCAAAACTGGATAACAACATTTTGCATATCAGCTCATCACAACTTTTTAAGTAGGAAAATAGTTGATTGCATCAACACTATGTCCTCACTATGTTTAGATATTCCTTTACAGATGCTGCATAATACAATAGTGTTAGTATGAGTCAGGTAGCTTAGATGAGAAGGCAAATTATGACAGAATATAACCTTTATCTGAGAACCACACAAGAATCAGAGATTAAGCTCATTCCTTTTCCCACTTTATTTTTATACCCCTTTTTTAAAAAATTCCTTTTTACCTTATTTGTATTTTTAAAAACAAACCAAATACATAATGTAGACAAAAGGAATTCATCACACTCTTTAACTACATTACTTCTTAAATATTCACTACCATGATGTGTTCCAGTTTGAAAATTTAAAACTGTTCTAATTGCTTCACTTCCGAGGGCATCCCCTTTCAAAAGTAGTGATTCTGTTATTTAACAGATAACACATGTGTACTTGCTATTGATGCTATAGTTTCTCTCCCCATTTCCTAATGTAAAGAAAGCAAGCAGAAATACTTAGAATGAGCTGGTGGGTTTTGTTTGTTTGTTTGTTTGGATTTTATGTTTGGGTTTTGTTTGGTTGGTTGTTTTTGGTTTTGTGTATTTTTTTGTTTTGTTTGGATTTTGTTGGTTTGTTTTTTTTGTTGTGGTTGGTTTGGTTTGGTTTGTTTTTTTTGATCTATTTAGTGGTTTATGAAGGAGATGAATTAGAGTTAAATTTTCTACCAGAGCACTACCAGTCTGTGATGGTAAAAGGGCTTAAATGGAGGAAGTTTATTTCCACCATGAAATGGACTGGTTTATGTTCTGTCTTAAAATAAGGTGTCCACAAGATTTATGGATAGAGTGAAAACATTCCACCTTCTTGTTACAGAAAGAGGTCCCATCACAGAACAGACACAAAGCAGTTTATTCCAGGCAAAAGAGGCAGAAATGGTCAAAAGGTGAGAGAGGGGAAATGGGAAAGAAGTTACTAATAACACAACTCTGTGAAATTATCATGCAGGTGCTTTGCTTTGTGGTAGATAACATGCAAAGCATTGCCAAATTCTAAATTAAGAAACTCTTAGTTCTGTCTAATGGTATCTCACATGCACGTAAATAAATGCTCTGTGTTGTACTCTGGGTTTTAATCCACATCCAACTGTTTTCTGACTATACCATCTGAATTGGTAATGTCTCAGGTATAAGGACAATTTCATAATCTGGTCAAGCAGAAGAGTATTGCCTTGTCTTCTTAAAGGCTCAGCAAATTGCATATAAGCAACCAATAAAAGATTGCTGAAAAAAAATCTCAATTTATTATCTGACCAAAGGAGTACAGTGGTCCTTGAAATGAAAGATAAACAAGAGTGCCACTACAATGCTTGCCTTTTGATATCTCATCTGCTATGATACTTTCTCTTCATGTATTCAAAAAGTAATTTCAGTAATACTTAGAATCAATACAGAATCACACAGAATCACAGAATGGTTTCAGTTGGAAGGAACCTTTCAAGGTCATCTGGTCAACCCCCCCTGCTGCAGGGAGCAGCAACATCTGCAGCCAGAGCAGGTTGCCCAGAGCCCTGACCAACCTCACCTGGAATAATTCCAGGGATCTGGAACCACTACCTTGCTGGGCAACGTGGGCCAGGGTCTCACAACCCTCAGTGTAAAAAATGTCTTCCTTCTCTTCAGTCTAAATCTCCCTCTTTTTGTTTAAAAGCATCTCCCCTTGTCTTATCACAACAGGCCCTGATAAAAAGTCTGTCCCCATCTTTCTGGCAGTCCCCTTTAAGTACTGAAAGGCCACAATGAGGTCTCTCTAGACCATGTCACAAAGTGCCACATCCAATATTTCCTTAAACACCTCCAGGGATGGTGACTCCACCACCTCCCTAGGCAGTCCATTCCAGTGTCTAATCACCCTTTCCATGAGGAAGTGCTTCCTAAGATCCAACCTAAACCTCCCTTGACACAGCTTCAGGCCATGCCCTCTGTCACTACTTGCCTGGGAGAAGAGCCTGATCCCCACCTGACTACTTCTCTTCAGGTAGCTGTAGAGAGTGATAAGGTCCCCCCTAAGTGTCCTCTTCTCCAAGCTGACCAACCCCAGCTCCCTCAGCTTCCCCTCATAAGACTTTCCCTCCAGTCCCTTCACCAGCCTCGTTGCTCTCCTCTGGACCTGCTCCAGCAGCTCAATATCCTTCTTGAAGTGAGGTGCCCAGAACTGCACACAGTAGTCACCAGTGCTGAGTATAGGGGCAGAATTACATCTCTAGACCTGCTGGCCACACTATTCCTGATACAAGCCAAGATGCCATCAGCCTTCTGTGCCATCTGGGCACACTGCTGACTCATGTTCAGCTGGTAATCAACCAGTACTCCCAGGTCCCTCTCTGCCAGGATTCATAGGCTTTCCAAAAGAATGGGAAATGTCTCCAGGCAAGAACAGATAAACTGGTGGCAGGAAAGCTAGAGTAAACCTACACGGGCTTTAGGGTACTGAGCTAGCGATCATCAAGCTTATCACTTTGACATGGTTTTGTACATTCACACTACTGCTTGTAGGCTTTGAGCATCCAGTGTTTTGCAGGCAGTCTGCATGTCCTGTTTCTTCAGCATATGATGCATTCTGGCATATAAGGATATACGCCACAGGAACAGATACGAGACACTGGGAATGCTAAATCAGGCACAGCATATACAGACTATGTATATTCTAGGTAAAGTCATGTTTGGATCCGAGACATATAATAGTCTAAACAATTTTGTTCTTCAGAGTTCACCTAGAATTGTTTCTAAACAAATTCAAGCATGGGCTCATGAATGTGAGCCAAATCTGGACTTTCATATAACTATGTTAATTGACAGAATTGCAGGTCAGTGATAGTCAGATTGATTGCACACCTATCCCAGACAGGTTCTATTTTCTGTACTCATCCAGTGAATGTTAATATAGTATTATTATTTTTCATGTTACTTTGTGGGATTGTGAATAAATCAGAGAGATGTATCTCTGTCTTTGAAAGAGATAAAAAGATAGAGGTGACAACCTTCTTAGCACACTATTGAGTTACAAAAGCTATCAAAACTGTCCAAAAACAATGCCCACAGAGATGACCAGCTTCTTACAACAAAAGTATTTAAAATAGACTTGGTCTCGTACTGAAGCCAACAAGAATTTTAACATGAATTACAACAGTAAAAGAGCTACATCAGTATTTAAATGTGTTTGGAAAGACAATTTTATATTTATATGCTGAAGACGCTTTTCCTGTCTTTTGTCAAATGGCGGGTTTTCAAGGATTACTTACAAAAATAGGGTCATAAACCCTTTGATTTTAAATTATGATTACCTTAATGATGAACACTTCATAATAATAAATAAATAAAATAGGTACCAGTTTGTTATGAAATTAACATCTAGGACCATCCCCCACCCTTCCCAATGAATTGAAATTGAAATGTTACACTGCTGCAACTTGAGATACTCAGGGACAGATAAGGACTTTAGACTCCTGACTTCTTCTGTTTGTGCATACTGTTTTAGATTTCATGTAGTCTTGCTGAAAAGACATTACAAGAGATATATGCTTACATCCATAGAGATAAAGTGTAATACTTGTTCATACCTTCAAAGTAACCAGCATTTATAGGCTGTGTCTTCCTTGGTGGTTTCACATGGAGATATTTATTTTCATTGTTTTTGAACAACGCCAGGCGCACAGCTGGGTCTAGATGACAAGAACAAGTTAAAATCAAAGGTCAGACCCAGCTCATTCATTCCTTCAAGCAGTTTTTCACCTTTTAGCCACTTACTAAATGAAAATACCTTTAAAAGTAGGTTTTATATTCACAAAGTATTACACTTTCTAAAATAAAGCAAAGTAAATACATGTGTAACTGAGAATCAAAATCACTGTTTTGCAGGATTATAAGACTGGATCTTTTAGCTAGCTTATCTTCAAATTAAAAATAAATTTTAAAGCATATAGTTGAGAAAATATTAAAACCAATATATTTTCAAACTTGAAATTAAATCAGAAATACTAAGAGAATATATGCCAAGCACTGCTTCTAGAAGTTCTGGTTCAGAATATTCAGCTGTCTAAACCAAGTCATTTACACCAAAAAAAAAGTTAGCAGAGGCAGTTTATTTTTTGAAGCTAAATTTGCAAATAATGAGCTAACCTTCTTCCATATTCCATCCTTGCTGAAATAAAAAATATTCCAAAAGTCTACAGATTCATCTATTTGCTAGAGTATAAAATTTTGATTAGTTTTTTAACTTTTATTTTGAAAACATTGCAAAAAAGCAAGGATGGGAAAATAATTGTATATAAATCTAGATAAAACATGTTACTAGACTGGAAGAAACATATATTTAATTAACAAAAACTAAACTAGTGCAAATCCACACAAGTCAGGAAAGGTGATTTTCATGCATTATTTCTTATGTAAAGGAAGAATTGCTTCCTTGATATAGGTGGAAAAGAGGAGTTTGGGGGAAACAGTGGGTCAGAAAGAATGTGAACATTCTATGCACAATGCAGAATAAACCAGGCAGTTATTAAAAAGAAAAGGACTGAGAAGAATATAGAAACAAAAGCAGATACCTAATGACAAGAAAAAGTATATAGGGTTTTCTAGGTATGACACTGAGCTTGCTAACATGAGTAACAGAAAGCCAAAGGAAAAATGAAAGAAATATGGCTCATATGGTTAAAAGAAGACAATAGCACAAGGAGACAAATACACTCTCAGGAATACCTGAGAAACAATGAGGCAGAAGAGGATTGTCTGAAGAGCTGACTACAAGCTGTCAGAAAAAAAGTAGAAATTAATAAAAATGAAGAGGAAAAACAGCAATAGAACTTAGCAATAAAGCAGATATGAATGGAAAGGATTTACATTTTCAGAAAGAATGCAAATGCAGCAAAAATGAATATGTGAGATGCTGCCAGAACAGACAGAACAGGAAAACAGAGGAACTGGATCAAAGAGTGTTCAGACAGAATAAATTCACATGACTATTTATCTCTGATGTTTCATTTTGAGCTTTTACATGACCTTGTTGGTGTTTATTGAGAGTACTGCAGCAAACTTACTTTTTTTTTTTTCTTTGTTTTTTAAATTTCCTTTTTTATGGACATAAAGAATCAGAATGTCCTGTTAAGTTAGTAGGCAGTTTCTTATGAAGTTTAGCTTACAAGGCTGGTTTTGACTAGACCTCTATATTTTCAGTGAATGCTTCAGTTACAAAGTAATGGAACAATCAGGGTTCCCAAGAGCTCCACTTTTTCTCAGAGAATGCTCTCTTGGCGCAAGCATACTGTATCTGCCTTATAAGCCAGGAGAAGATCTCTAATGGGGTGTGGATACTTGAAGAGATAACTCATTGACAAAACATGTCAAAATGTTATGGTATTCTTGGTCAGCACACACTGTAGCAGCATTTGGTTGACAGAATATTCTTAATGGTGCTAGCCTCTAATGAAACAGAAAATTTGACTAATGAAGGAATCCTGGAAAAAACGGATGGAAGTAATTTAGGCCATACCTTCTTCCCAAGCAGAACCAGTGATATGTTACACTTTGTTATCTCAGACTGTCTAGAAGAACCTCTCTCATCTTGTATGATGATTATAGGTTCCAGAGTAACCCAGAGGATGTCAGATTTAAAGTTATTTTAACCCACTTTTACTAACTAAAGCATTACTTCAATTAAATGACCCAAAAAGCACAATAAATAATGATTAGCTCTATTAGTTTTAAAGGCAGGTTATTAGAGTGATTCTGATAATGGGATCACTTTATTCACAAACTGGATTACCAGGTTTGTAAACATTTTCACTTTGTATAGATAAATAAAGTAGGCCTATTTTGGCATGCTTCCCAACTCAGAAATAAATGCGTTTTTCAGGGCAGAAAATGTTAGGGGTAGTAGATTACAGTAAGATTTCTGACAAAAATATCATAAAAGAGTAATATATTATATTTTAAAGGTTCTCTCTGAAATTTTAAATAATGGAAGTTATAAAAATATTTTAAGTATGAAATATTATTGTGTTTTCTACAGTTATAAGATACATTGACATATAAATACCATACATAGATAAAAATGAATGGAATAATTGCTTTTGTAATTACAATTTTTCCAACATCCAGCATACAGTGTTGATATGATACGGTGTTGACAAAAAGACTTCTAACTTCTTCTAGCTTTACACTAGTTACAAACCAGTGATCTTATTCAATAGAAGACCAAAGACAAAATGATGAATTTGATTAAAATCTCTTAAGGTAATATATGTTTATTTCCAAACTAATTTTAATTTATTTAAAATAACTCACAAAAGAATACTTTCTTTTTTTTTTTTTTTTTTTTAATTTGGGTGTATTGTTCCTAAATGTTTTAAAGATGTAATCTTTCCTTACTCCAGACTCTCACTCAATTCTACAAAAAATCCAACCTTTCCAGTTTTAACTATACCAAGGACTTTTAGGACAAGTCATATGAAGTTATTAGTGGCAACCTAGATTTTCAAAAAATTATCTGTGCACAAAGGTAAAAGCAGTAAAGAAGATTCATGCACTGGGAAGAGAGGAAAATGATGGAAATTGTTCTTTTAAGAGATTTCTACCATGAGATTTATCTTTGAGTCTTTGAAAAATAAATAATCTACAGGGATTTAACAGTGTGCCAGACTACTTGAATTTGTACCTACCTGGATCACCTCAACTATTGCCTACAGCTCTTTTGTTATTAAAACTGAGTCTTTATCTAGTCCCAAACGTAGGCAATATTATATAGATTACTTTATAATACTAGTGGTTTTCAGTCTCTGAGTGAGCTAGGGAAATAAACTGCCTGTATGCTTTGATGACAAGCAATCAAATGTTTTAGATTTCACACAGAGAACTGTGAAAGAGTCCAACAGTTCAAAACCATACAAATATCTTCCTGGATTCTGGCATACTCATTTAAATGTGGCTTATTAGACAATGAACTGTGCTGGCAATCTAGGAACCATGGAGGTAATTTAATGCACATTGCTTGGCTGACTTCAAATATAGAAGATAAGTTGGACGAACACAAGAAATATTATAGAAACAATATGGAAGGAATATTTACTGCCTGATCTAGCATTAAATTTGCTAAACAACTTCTTGATATGTGAAACTGAAAAAATTAAATGTTTGTCATTCATTTTTATTGTGCGCTATCTCTAATTAGAAAAAACATATCTGTGCCAACTTTTAGGACTTGATAAATCAAACTAGTACACAGTGACAGATGCTTATCTATAAGATAATTGAATTTGTAAATTCCTTCGGAAGAAAGACCACATTTTTTTCCATAACTGAATAGCAATTAGAACTCCATGGCTTGAGTTCCCAGATGATACTGCTACATGAAATACACAACATCTGCTTTTTACCTATTTTTTTTTTTTTCCTCTCTGTGTGGCAGAAAGAATTACCATCTCATGCTGTCAGTCACTGACAAGAGAGTTTTCCTTTGGAGAGGAAATGGTTAAACTAGAATACAGTAGTGTGGGAGAGACAAGCTGAAAGCAAGACAAGGCTTCTATCCATCTTAAAAGAAAAAGAAATTAGCTTTCAGAAGTTAATATAAAATCCATAGAATCAAGGAAATTCAAAGTTAAGCAAGAAATTTTGTACTGCTGTGCCAAGAAACCTTGAGGAAGCTAGGATTGTTATGAATTACAGACGCTTAATTTTTAAGCACAGTGAGGTGCATTGATGTCTGCTGTATTTAGATTTAAAACTAAAATTTCAATAGAATTTTATCCACCCAAGATAAACAGAAATATTTCTGACATTATGCCAGTTTTATTTGGCTGCAATATTTCTGGTTTCTTGCCCACACTTTTTGTATTATCTTACTGTAGAGTAAAAATAGTTGAAGCAGACACAGCTTACATTTGGTATCATTAAAATACAGGCCGTAACTTTATTTAACTACATAAACAAGCATACATAACTGTAGTGGATTAGGGCATAACAGGCCTCAAGGCCATTAGTTGGTGGGACTGGTCTACTGCAATATATGCATTGCCTGAATCACTTCCTATTATAAGTTTATACTACTTTAAGCTCTTCCTTGTAATACAAACCACAGGATTCAGTGCACTTGCTAGTATTTTCCATATTTTTTTCACTACTGAGAAAGTATGTGGCCAGAAGGATGAGGTAAGATACTTCTCAGTTACTTCTACAAATCTACAATTTAACTCTGTACTTCAGCCAGTCACTTTATGTTTTGTGTCTAAGCAATTGGAGAACTGTAAGTGCTTTTACAGTGAGATTCAAGTAGCTTGTTTTTTTAATTACATTTTAGGAGGAAATTAATATCATTTAAGGTGGCTATTTCTTTGCATAAAAGAATGAAGATGACTAGCTCAAATGTGGAACATATAATTAACCAAATGAATCCCACGACTATGGCACTAGTATAAGACTAACGCTTTAGATGGAAAACAAAAAAGAATAAATTCCCACACCTGAGGATGTTAAGAATCAAAGCTGTTCCTGACTATCCAACCCAAATTCTAATCCAGTAGATATCTTGGCTATATTAAAGAGAAATGGTAAAACTCTCTGAAGGGAAGCTGAGTTAACAATGCATTTGTGAATCTCAGGCCTAAGACAAAGGCATTTAATAGTGCATGGAAGCAGACAACATGCTCTCATAGGCCATTTGTACCTACAAAATCCATCAGCGCTTTAACATTACCTGCAGCTAATAAGATCATTGCCATGCAATGATCAATAGCATATAAAAGATGTTTGGGATGATGCTGAAATCTTAGCATAAAAGGAATTTGTTAATAGCTTAAAATTTCCTTGTTTCTAGAACCTTTAGATGTTGCTGTTGCTTTGCTTATTGTTATAACTGTTGATTATTGTTAGAACTTTGAAAGTTTTGTTAAGTCAGAAGTGTAGTAGTAAATGGATATAGCATGGAAAAATCGCTTTTTTCTATACCTTATAATTGACATTTTTAAGTGATGATGACTACTGAATTTCTTGGCAGGAATCTAAAAAAATATTTTATTTTAGTTAGCATACATTATTTTGGTTACATTATAATGGTTTTATTTATATACATTATAATGGTTTTAAATTAGAAAAAAGTGGATTTAGATTGGATGTAAGGAAGTAGTTCTTTACCATGAGAGTGGTAAAACACTGGAACGGGTTTCCCAGAGAGGTTGAGGCCCCATCCCTGGAGACATTCAAGGTGAGGCTTGACAGAGCTCTGAGCAACCTGCTATAGTTGAAGATGTCCCTGCTCTCAGCAGGGGGGGTTGCACTAAATGACCTCTAGAAGTCCCTTCCAACCCAGACATTTCTATGATTTTATTGTAGCTACCAAACATTCAACTATTTTAAGTCAGAAAGCTAAAAAAAGAAACAGTTGCAACTACAAGACTGAGGACTTGGAAATTTAAAAGAACAGTAATAATAATACTAAAAATAAATACTGTAACATTACATATTCAGCTTCTATCATGAGCAGTACCACACAGAGATCCAAGAAAGACACTGGCAGCCTAATGGATCTGGTTACAGCTTCCTGATCTGGAACTGGCTAGCCCCAGGATAAGATATATCTGCTGTAATTTAAATGCTGTGAAGTCCCTTTTTTTAAACAGATCATCAACAAGACCCTGACTTGCTTTCATGACTTCAGAGGAGATAGCTGACGTAAAACACAATGATATACTTGGAGGTTCTTCTCACATGGGGAATATTCCATCAAGATAATTTGTTTTAGTGAAAATTCTTAGTTTTAGCATCAGTTTAAGACAAAAATAATTGATAATGTCTATTCAGTCCTTACTGAACAAGGACTTTGTCAGTGTGCTGTATGAGAAAGAATAACTGGTTTGATAATCTCTGTACTGAAATGGAATTGAGTGTGCAATATTTTCAGTCATATTTCTTGGCTCTGAGCATTACACTTTCTGCTTATCTGAAAAAAAAAAAGAAAAAAAGTCTTTTTTTTTTAATGACTGTCAGAGAACTCCATACAGGAAAATTATATGTATGGGTTATTTTTGTGCTTGATGTAATACAAAGAAAAAAATTCCTATACAAGGTAGTATCAAGAAGAGAAAAATCTGAACCTATAAAGTTTTGTTATTTTTTTAAAAAGTAGTAATATAATTTGAGAATATTCCAATATTCCACTAAAAACTCAACACATATATACCATATTGAATAATCTGAACAAAGTGAATACAAACATATCCATAAAATCCATTAGAACTACAACAAAAAAATGGATTGCAAATCTGATATGCTCACTCGGATATTTATGACTGGACTAATTACTACTAACATAAACCATAAAGCATATGGAGAAAAGATGGTTTAACTAAATAAGCTCTATTCATTAAAAAGTGATATAAAGGCCATCAAATGGAACACATGTATTTGCTAGGTGTTTTTTTGGTTGTGGGTTTTTGTTGTTTTTTTTTAGGTAACATGGTAGGGCACTGTGGGAAGTTATCAATACTAAATTCAAACTCGTCCATTTTTCCTTCTTTCCATAACAATAAAGCATGGTTTGCTGATTATATATCTCTTTCTCTCCCCCTCTTTTTTTTTTTTTTTTTTTTTTTTAACTACAGATCTGTTTTTGTTATATTTAGTCTTAGGCATGATATTAAAACTAGAAAAAATATATAGACATACACTTTTCTTAACTTTATCTGTAAGCTGAATATTTCCCCTTCCAAGAGCAAAATGTCTTTCCATATTTTCACCACTTAATACAGAAGAATTTTCTAAAGTTATGCAACAGATGAAAATTAACTGTAGCTTGTGATACAATTAAAAAAAAAAAAGTAAAAACAAGTACACTTTCCAAAGACCATTTAGAAAGGTCCTATTGTCTATCAGGCTCTTACATATTTGAATGTTTCATATACTAGCAGTAATTTATTAATATTTTTATTAGCATATTCCATTAACATTTGGATTAGCGTATCATACTAACAGCTGATGATTCTAAAAAAGTTTCAATAGCATAAGAAGAATCTGAGAAAAAACAGAGGACAATTACAGAGAAGCTGGACAAGCATTATCTATTTCTACAGTGAATATTTAGTACAAAATATATTATTTAATTTCATAGATGTGAAACTGGTATTTTCATAAATAGTTCTTGTACAAGTCAGTAATTTTAACCTTTGATTCCCCAAAAGGAAAATACAAGAAGCACAAAATGCAGAATTATAAATTACATAACTAGAAAAAGAGATACATGAATAAAAAGAAATAAAAAATTTCTGTTTAGCATAGTAGCCAAATATTCAACTTCAAGATGCAGTAGAATATTTTTAAAAATCTGAATATTTTATCACTGGATCAAACAGATTTAAACTGAGTTTTTTGTACACTCCAACTTTATTTAAATCAATGTTTAATATTGTGCAAGCAAACTTTTTAAAATAAAGACACTATTCTAAGATTTAAGAATAGAAAAAAAAACCACAACCCCTTTTTTTAACTGTTGACTTACCTGAATTTTTATTACTATGCTTTTTAGGCTTCATTTTATGGGCCCTCTTCAGCATTAGCTGTGCAGTTGAAATATCCTTAAAACCCCTAGGGGAAGAGAATAACTTACAAAACTTTTCACATGTATTACATTACACCATTTGCATATTGTGTAATGCACTTTTCAAAAAAAATAGAAGTGTATAGTGCTTTTTATCTATGGCATGAAACTTTTCAAATTACACAGATAGCAGCCATGCTTATCACATTATTGCAACTTATTAAGCTGGTCTCCCAGACACTTGTAAAAGTAATTACAGTAATTATTACTTTGGAAAAATACAGAGATTCTTGAAAGGTTCAGCTTAAAAAAAACAAGCAACAACAGCCAACTATATTATATCTACTCCTGGAAGTCAGTATGTAAGCAAAATAGCTTAACATACCATTCTTCTGAAATTTTCTCTTCTTTTTCAGACATGAATGAAAATTTCTTTTTTTCCTTCCAGTCAGAAAGCTGTGACATTTTTCCATTCCCTGACCTGGAAACAAAGTATAAGAGCTATACTGAAAGGTAGGTAAATAAGAAAGGGTCTTGGGTGACTATTTTGCTGTCTTTCTTATTCTGCAAGTTGTTTTAAAGGCACTTATAAAGCTTGGAAATAATACAAAAAAAAAAAATCTTTTTTAATACTTCAGGAAGGCTTTATCCTGGAGAGTAATAAAAGTCTGCCATTAATTTAAAATGTTTACATTTCAATTACTTGAAGCATATTTCAGTCCTTTCTCTCCAAAAGAATGCAGCTGTGTAAGAAATCCCTTTTAATCTTTATCTAGTCTTACAAGTCTCTATTTCAACATCTATGTTATGATACATGTGAAAAATGTAAGTTTTGTGATTTATATTCAAACCTAGATAAATACAAATACACATATATATTCATATATTATTAATTCTGGTAATCAATGAAAAATAACAACTGAATGTAATATATTTGGTTGTAACAAGTATATACATTTTAACTCCAGGAATATCATATTAAACAAAAGTAGCAAAAACATCTGAAAACAGCCTCAAGTTCCCCACCTTTTGATTTTGGTCATATCCAAATGAACTAAATATAATGAAAAAAAAATGTTTTATTTAACTTACCTGCTACAAAAGTGGCTATTTTCTGCTAAATATGAATGTGGTCTCTTAGCACACTGACAAACTTCTTGTGGTGACAGTGGCAAACTATTTGAACATTCACTGGAATTCAAAGGCCTAGAAAACTTCAAAGGAAGACAAAGAAAAAAAATGCAGTTGATGATTCCTGCAAGTTTAAGTTTAAAATGTGTAGGTAAATCTCACCAGGTTTTGCAGAGTCTATTAGTGTAACAGAGAGGATTCTTAATGGTGATATGCCCATTACAGATCTTAGCCTTCAACTAACTAAATAGGGTGACTTTGGTTATACTTAACATCCCCAAATATAATGAGTTATACATTTTAATATTTATTATATACTTTTTTTTAATTGTAGCAAATAAAAACATTAGTTTGTAACAAACATAAGTTTGTAACAAGAAGAGAAAACACTACCAAAGCAAAAAGCTAAAACTTCAAAGTTTATCAAGTAACTAGCAGGCATTGCAGTTCAATGGCCTTTAGCTGTTCTGAAAACATTCAGCTGTTGTCATATAATGCAGATTGTAGCATTTTTAACGTAGTGTATCAACTAGCAATTTTTAATCCATTGCCAAATGTGCAGATGAAGCACATCATCTTTTTTTTTTTCTGCTACTGTGAAGTAAAGTGTTGAAACAAATCCAAAATAAAGAAAAAAAAACAAGAAAATGAAATAAAATGTAAAAGAAAAATTGCATCTGGAGATGAGGAGGAAGCCTGAGAGTAAGTAATTGTGTTTTTCAAGTCAGTAGATTGTCGTATTAATCACCCCAGAATAGCATATCCTTAAGGAATGAATAAAGCCTGAAGAGTAAGAAGTTTCTGTGATGTGTTACCTTTGGCCAGTGTAGCTGGTTTGAGAGCAAGAGTGTTTTTGAAGGGAAACGGGTGGAATCTAGAGCTAGCCATTCCTTTTCTAACGCAGACTGCATGAAAGAATAAAGTCAAAAAGTTCACTGATAAAATCAGTTTTGTTTTGATAACTTTTGCAAAGTCTCTTTTAAATCGTTTTACATACATGTTTCAAGTGTTTTCAAGTCATATATCAGAATGCCACCTGCAGAGCAGTAACACTTAAAACACCTTTGGAGATGCTATGTTATACTGTTTTATTTTAAACAAATCAGATTAACAGTACTTATGGGTTGCGGGGTTTTTGGGTTTGGTTTTGTTTTCTTTTGGGTTATTTTTTAAATAAGATGCATCCCCTCCTTCTCAAACTCTTGTAATTTTATCCCAATTTTGTTAGTAAACCCAAGTTATTAAAAAGACTACCAAACTCAAAAAATACAGACCTAAGGTACTTAAAGCCCTAAAGAGCATAATCAGCTTTGTTTCCCGGTTTTGACTGAGTAATTTATATCCAGATGTAGGTGCCTGATTCTGTCAAACTCACTTTTGTTCAGTTGAACTGAATTGGTGAATGCTTTTTATTGAAATCTGGGGTTAAAAAAATGAATGCTGTATGTACTTATTCCTTCAATTAAGCAATTTTATTTTTGATGTAATGGAATAATTTTCAAACTAAAATAATAGCTTGGAATGAAGAGGGGTGACAGAATTAGGTGCTAACTGGTGTCTCTAGCACTTCAAAGTAGATAAAATTCAGTTTTCTTTCATCAAAACAATATTTAGTCTTTGTTTCAAACTCAACATGTATATGACTTATTTTCCTTATACATCCTTTGAGTTGTTTGACTACATGTTCTCTTGATATATTCTGATGAGGCAAGTAAACTACTCCCACTCAGTAAGTAAATACCTCTGAAGAATTTGGCTTCACTCACACAGGGTTCAGTCATTAAGGATGTTCTTACTTCATCAGCAAAGATCCTGAGGTTCATTCTTTTGAAAAAGTCTGATTTATAAAACTAGACTACCTTTCTCCCATTCATAGAATATTTCAGATCTCACTGATTTCTGACCATGAGAAGTCATCCTAACATTGTATACTTTACTGAGTAGTTTTGTGTAAACAGGACTTTGCACAGCCTTTCATTAGTGAACAAGAAGGTCTTCCAAGCCCTTTGAAATTCTGACAGACAAAGGATCATATTCCAGCTATTTTGAAAAGGTTACTTCAGGTACTGCTTGCATAATTTGGTGACTTTAAGACAACAATTTTTATTTATAAATTGACAGTGAACCAGTATCATTCCATTTCATAGCTTTTTAAAATAAAGTCTTCAACTTTGCTGGTATATAAAGGTATAAGACAATGGAAGATTCCTGAAGTATATTTTTTCCTCCTTTATTTGCAAAAGAATCAGTATAGCCATTAGAGAGGCAGATTTCCACTTCTTGTACAATTTAAATATGTCAGCTTAATTAGTGTGTACAATCATGTGTCCATTAATTACCTGGGTACTTAAATGTTTTACAGTAGTAGTGAAAATGATCCAAGCTTTACTGTCAAGATTTCAGGGCAAGCTTGCATGCTAGATACTGGATTTTTTACCTCTCTGATGAATTTGTTTGTAACATAAATCAATAAAGTCATGAAACATGAAAAATAACACTCCAAAGCTGTAGCAAGTTTTTTGGTGCAACAATCACTTAAGCAACACACTGATTGAACCATTTTGCTTTATATTTGTACCATAAACAAGTTAAAGTTTTTTGCTCTTACTATTTGGGTTGAAACTTTTATCACAAATATTTTCTTATCCCAGCATTTGTTTTAATAATTTAATATTCTCCATGGTGTTTTATTACTTTTAGAACCTATGAAATGTCTTTCAGTGTTATAACTATTGAAAAGAAATGTCAATGAAAAGATGAAAGCATGATTCAAAGGTATAAATATGCAAGACAAAAATCAAAAACAAAACCAAAACCAACTGGTTTGTAACTAAGCACATTTGACGCTTGTATGAATGTGTAGCATATTATAAAAATTACCACACTGTCGTTTGCTTTGGCCAACAAAAATAAACACATAATTGATTTTCAAGTATATGCTCTTCCACTAAGTTTATCCCTAGAGATTTTGACAGCACAAAGTTCAAGGAACTTCTGTCCATATCTTTCCCATAAACTCAGTTCTAATTATAACTAATGCAATGTTTATGATGGATTTACCAATACCTAAGGCTAAGATACATTTCTACTGACATTGTCATCTAAGAGAAAGCCATCTGAGATGATTTTTTTTATTTTTATTTTAT
>JANHFX010022999.1:0-49175 GCA_027560015.1 Chloroceryle amazona | reverse complement strand
CCCAAAAATCAAAACAAAACAAAAACACCCCCCCCCCCCCAAAAAAAAAACCACACAAACAAAAACCAAACCAAACCAAACCAAGAAACACACACACAAAAAAAAACACAGAAAAAACCCACCACAAAACAAAACAAAACTGCTATCTAGCTGCCATGGAAGGCAAGCAAAATAATAGGAACAGCTATGTCTCTGAGTGTGGATAGGTTAAAAAAAAAAAAAGATGAAGGAGACTCCTGGTCAATTATTTCAAAAGCTGTCAAAAAGAAAGATTTTTAAAATTCTGCAGAACCAAGCTCAGAAGTAGAACAACACTTTGACTCAGGGCAATAGATTTATTCCCTTTGATGAAGGAAGCAGTGATAGATTTCTTTTTAGCTTGTTTCCAACTTACTAAGTTACTTTCTTTATTAAAAACTATGACTAAATAGCCTTGTTTTAAACTAAATTTAAAAAAAAAATATTAAATTTTGAAAAATACAGTACTTTCCATGCCATGTTACCATCAATATGGATACTTATTTGATGAGAATATGACATATGTCCATAAGCTGACTCAGTGTAGGAAAACAATAATTTATTCAATGACCATTGTTCTGAGTAAAGAATTGTCTTTAAAATTATCATATTCTGTTGGTTCAGGTTTCTGATTACCAGCTTTCACTGGCAAGTTAAGCCATTTTGCATTTGGCTCACACCATATTCTCATCAAGAAAACAACAATTCTGATGGCTACATGGTGCTGAAAATAAAAGCAGTGTCAAGCAAATGTGTCATCACATTTTGTCCACCAGAGGTAAAGTTTGTTCTGCTTTGTAGATCATTTGATACATGGATGGGCTGCTGATGAAAGGTTGCCTTAAGATCAGACTTCTGGAGCATATAGGCTGGAATTCTCCAAAGTCCACATGAAAGACATGAAAATATCACTAAATACCAGGCTCATACTTTCTGAGACATCTGTTGGCCAGATCTTTCATCTCATCTGAGATAGCCTGTTGGACAATACAACAGACACAAAACACTACTGCCATCAGTTGCCTCTGATGTCTTTGACAATGTATGGGTGCTAATATGAATACAAGAAGATATCAGTAACTGTTCAGATGAAATGATTACTATTCATGCTATTGTGAGCAAGATAAAGGCTATTCCTCCAGCTCAATCACATGCAATCCATTTTTCACACAATATGGTGAGAAACTTGTACTAAAAATATACCACTGCTCAGTGTGCATAAATGAAGTAAACAGAAGATCTTTGGCAAAGTCTCAAGTTTTCCCCATGCTGTTTTCCAGTCTCACCTTCCACATAGCACTGGGTACATTGAGTTTATAATGAAGATATTAAACAGTAACTTAGTGAAGACTGGCGTCTAATAACTTACTGCATTGGGATAATTGCAAATGGTTTACATGGGTGTTTGCACACTAGTGATTTTGTACAGTGCCAGGTAATAGTGAATAAAACCATTAGGCGGAAATCTACATAATATTGGTGTTTAAAAAAATCAATCAATGACTACACCACAAAATACTGGACTATTCAAAAAAATTTTTGGACAAGTTTTAGCACATTTATGTCGGTTTGGGGTAGGGAAAGGTTTTTCTACCTTTCTCTCTCATTTCACTCACCCTATCCAGCAGTGAAATTTGCAGTACAAAATGGTGTCCAGAATTTCTTCTTTTCCTTCACACCTTAGCATATGGGATCTCTTATCCCGGCAATATGTACTCCTCCCTACACACTTGTTTGAGGCCCAACAGATAGCCACTGATATCAAGTATCATTATTTGGATCTGTTTCAGCACTTTGCTATAAGCCACCAAGGCCAGAAAGGAGGAAATAGGATGTGTAGACTGTTCCAAGTCTTCTGTTGCTTGTCTCTGCAAAAGCAGAAAGTCTGTGTGATTTGGTATTGCCTAGCTGCAGAGAACAAAACAGCTAAAGACATCCAGAACCAGGCAACCTAGTACTGAGGATGGCTAGTCTGGGCTCGGTAGAGTGTAAGCCCATTATAGTTAAGCCACGCATTTCTCACAAACTCTTCAGCACAGACAAGATATATGCTTGAAAAAAAAAAAAAAAGAAAGGAAAAAGAAAAAAAAGAAAAAACAAAACAAAGAAAAATATTTCAGGGTATAATTCTAGTTACAGCCATCAATCGTGAACACTGAAATGCTCACTCACTGGACAAAGTATATCTTTGGGCATATACATTGTAAATTTATCATACATACTGCTCTGTAGAAAACAGATATTCTTATATTTTTCATTACAAAAAGCTAATGCCTGGAGTAATGTTTTTCGACATCAGTCCCTGGTTCAGCCTTTGAGCCTGCTGTGCAAATTTAAATGTCAGCTCATGGTTCTCCTGCCATGAGCTGAACTAAAACCCTTTCCCTGAGAATTGATCCATAAACCCATGTTGTTTTTTTATCATAATAAACTCAGTAACAACTTGGGAAGAAAAGGGAAGAAATGTGTGGCAACACCAGAGAGTGATGCGGTGCAAGCCTCTCTGAAATAAGCTGGCCTTTTTTTCCTGCCTTCCCTCTTCTTCCTTTTTATTGTGGCCTCAGGAGCACCTGCCCAAATGCTATTATCTTGCTGACAGACAGATGGAACAAAACAGCCCATGTAGTTTTCAGCTTAGCAATTTAAAAAAAAAAAAAATCAAAAAAAAATCAAAATCAGAGGATTATTTGGGTCAAACAGAATCAAACAAGAATGTCTCAATTGAATTACAGTATGTAAGACTCTGGCCTACTGGTTGAATAATTCAAAACAGGATATTTTCCTTCTTTAATATAGGAACACATACTTCCTTCCTGTCTGAAGAAATAAAACTTTCAACTTTCTGATTTTTATTATTTTAGAAAGAAGCTAGGGATCAGAGAACATCAACTAATGAGACTGTTCTTTTTTGTATATATATTTCAAATTAAAATGAAAAAAAAAATCCTAAAATTTAAGCCAGATCTGTATGTTTACACACACACATTTCCTGTCTACCAAATGATTGTTGGGACTCCAGCCTCAAACATTTTAGATGTTCTTACATTAAGACAGTAACTCTGAAAAAATATCTTATAAAAGATGCTGAAAGGGAGAAGAAAAATAAAATTGCTCCAAGCCATCAAGTCATTGGTAATAATCTCATACAAAGCCCAACTATTTTTTAAGGGGAGGGGAGTGGCAAAAGAAGGGTGATACACGGATGACCAAAAACTGATCAATTGTAAACTGCACTGATGCAACTAGCTACAGATTTGGTTTCATAACTATGAGCCACACAAACATTTGAACATAAATAGGATCTAATCCTGCCAGTAGCAGGGCTACAGCATCAATCTCCTTTGCAAAATTACAGTGGAATATTGACAAATGGCTCTTGCAAAGATGCAGCAGCTGAATAAGCACATTCAAAGACAAGGGTTCACGAAAAAAAACCCTCAGTCATATCCTCTTAGGTCTCAAATGGCTACACTGCTATCAGTTTTCTTTGTTTACCTGAAAGCACTTAAAAAAAAAAAAAAGGAAAGAAGCCAATGAATATGAACAATAAGAGAAATCAGTGGTCCAGACAAATATATAGATAAGTCATCAATAGCTATGTACTGAGACTATAACTATGCAGACTGTGTCTTTTGAAGCTAAAAGGTAAAACAGTTTTAAAGATTCCTTTCCGTGCTTACTGAATGTAAATATTGTTCATAGAGATAATTATTTGTTAGAATGGAAACTTATGAGACAATTGTAATCCTTTGAAACTAAAAGGACATTATTGACCCTATATAAATTGAAAAAAATACTAGTAATATCTTCTGGATTTTGTGCATCACAGACCTTCTAAGTGTGAAGTTTTTTCTGATTTAACTCCTCTCCATAATTTACTACCAAGACTCATGATCTTTTATAGCACTTAACCTATAGCAGAAAAGGAGAGCTAATAAGCCTTCTTCATCTCTGGTTTTGAGGGTGCATTCTCTTTACTGGAATACTGCAACATTGTATCTCAAATATATTTTCTGTATTTTCAGCTGCATTACTGTTCTTATTCTATCATGAAAATGAAGAAGAAAGATACTCAAATATTGTTGACATAATAATCTGTGAATAAAATATTTAAAATCTAAATAGTTTAGAATAAAAGCAACTGTTTCCTTATTCTCATTTGAGTGCCCTTTCACTGTAGAAATATATGGGGTACTACAGTGAGTGTAACATTAATAGCAGAGTAACTACCAAAGCATCTTAAAATTACAGTTGAACTCTATGTTCTTAAAGGTCTATTCCAACCATAACAATTCTATCTTTCTATGAAAGAGCAGGAAGAAATTAATCCATGACAAATACATTAAAACCAGCTATATATACCAAATGCTTCCTTATTTCTGGATGTCCAACATGTAGCACTGGTAGTCCTTTCAAGTTCTTTTATTTTCAACATCTAATCAATTGCTTAAGAAGAACAATATCTATTTTTTTACATGAAGTATTTATACTAATGCATGTTCTTACATCAGAAAATGTAAAATTATCCACATTTATTTCTTCATAGTCATCCTCCACTTCATCACTTTTAACAGCTCCAAGAGCACTGGCCAGTTTCTTTCGCAAACGAAATCCCTTCCAAAATGCCTAAACAAAAAATTTAAAGCATGTTATACAAAGCCATAGATCAAACCCAAATCCAGATTCTCTGTGTTATCCCATTAGGAAGATAAAACATCTTGGGCCTTGGTTTAATAGCTCAATGATCTGTGTTTTGAACTTTATGTGACATTTAAAACTACAAGACAAATTAAATGCCAGCATATGTCTAACGCTTAGAGTACTCAAGAGGCTCTCCACAAGTAAGCAGAAAGGAATCCTGCAACTCCCTCAACTACAAACCTGGGTCAACTAATTAATTATTTGACAATTCCTTCAGGGACTATTAAAAACAGAAAAGAAAGGCTGTGTAAGAAAAAGCTGAGTGTCAACTTTCAAATTACTGTGAATAAAAAGACACTTGTACTAAATGTCTTAGAACTTACAAGTAGCATTTCTTGGAGACATCTCATGTAATTGACCTAAGTCAGTTACTCTTTCTTAACTAAGATCTCAGTTTTCTAAAACTATCACCAGTAGGCATAATCATATCTAAGAAAAAGGAGCAGATTAGAAATTAAGTGCTAGAAAAAGAGGAAGGGTGTTAGGAGCACATGCCAAGCTGTAGTATCTGATCCAGGAACACACTTCAGAGATCAAAATTGCATAGATGGAATTAAGAAAATGTACTAAATGTACTAAGAAATGCACTAAATTTTTATTTACAAAAGAGTGAATACAAGTATGGATATGAGAGATCTAAAAATCCATAAAATGCACGGAAGAGAAATAATATTTTCATACTAACTTTGGAAATTATCAGATCTGCAAGAAATGAAAGGAAGCACATTTTAATCACTATATAAATTTGTGGAATTCATCACTTTAATATACAGTAAGAGTTCTAATATATAAGTAAGTTAAAAAAAGATTAAGTTAGTTTATGGAGATAAATTGTTTATACTAGCTAAAGTGTATACTGAAAAAAAAATTAGCTCAACTTCACAGATAATTTGAGTGCTGTAATATGATTCTGTACTTGTCCTATTTCTAGGACATTTATTCTATTGCACATTTACTAAACATTTTGCTGCTGCCCATTTGTTGAATAGGTACTAATGAATTTTTTGAGTTTTCAGTCTGAAAATGGAACTTAGGCTCCTAAATCACTTTGTCATCATTGACTTTTTCATAGAAGATTTATAATATTGAATGTTTTTAAGGTAATAAGAAATCTGAAATCTATACATGGTCCGTTTGCTTAAAAAGGTAGAAGAACTCATGAACACTGGCAACCTGGCAGGTAAATACCATATCTAGATAGAAAACCAAACTGAGCCAAAGGATGGACTTCACTGCTTGCACACAGTTATCCACTTTGTTTAACTATTAGCTCAGTATCTACCAGAGGACAGCTTCAGCCATGATCTGTTCTCAGAAGCAGTATGGATGAGGCAATCCTGGTTTGGGGAGTTGGAGAGAGAATGAAAGAAATAGATATGTATCATAGAAGAGATGTGAAGAGTGGTTAGTTGTATAGATATCATACATGATATATTAGTTATGGAACATCTATCAGTTTAATAGTAGAGCCACATCCCTGTAAGAACCTGGGCACAACATGTCTCGAACATAATATTAGAAATAAATCACGCAAAACTATTTTAGGTAATACTTGGTGAAAAAAGGGGAAAATATTCCATCTATTCTTCTGCAGAACATTTTGTAAAGGCTCTCTTTTAGAAACATCAAGTTTATGTTAATTAAACAAAACAAAAAATGTTTAATTAGGAAACTATTAATAAAACAATAAAAATAGAGAGGCATGTACACAAAACTATTACGTGTTTTTTTTTCTTGTTACATTTGCAAAATAAATCAAGAGAATACCACAAACCAACCTGGATTAGTGTGGCAGCTTCACACTTCTGTCTCAAAGCTTCTATAAACTGATGATTCTCTGTTTTGCTGCAATCAGTTTTCCTCCTGGCATGGTACTGCCACCAAAGGGACTGGATCACTGATGCTGCCATATGTAGCCTTGCAGAGAAATAAAGACTTTTATGAATGACATAGCCTCACCAGTACAACTGGATTATCATAGCTGGCAAACTATAACCATAACATTGTATAACCATAAAATTGTATAACCATAAAAATGTAGTACAAGGCATTTAGATAAATGGAAGGCTCTGCCATTAAACTGTGAAGAAATTGCAACCCAGATGTGACATTTATGTATAGAAACACTGAATGATATTCACATCACATAACTTTAGAAATCCAAGTATCTAAAAGGACTAACCTCTACTGGGCTTTGCTCCCTGTATATTCACTGGAGAGGGATAGTCTCCTCAAAGGAAGGATTAGAAGCTGAAGTGGTTCAACACTGACTGAATAAGCTATTGGAGGGGTCCACTTATCTCCATTATCCATATTTTAAAAATATCCTAACGCTAAAGAGTGATAAATGCTGAAAGCTGCATAAGACTCCAATGGACCAGACAGGAAAAACAGAAAGTGCAATTCCACCTTTTGACTACTTTTAAACTTCAGTTTGACACTACTGACCACTGGTTTTACATGTACACCTTCTAATTTACTCATTGTTTAACAAGCATTGATTACAAGCTACTTAGATTTGTTCATTAATTGAACAAATGTCAGGTCTGCATTATGACTTTACCATCTTGGAAACTTTTTCTCCACAAAATTCTCATTTTGATTAGGCAGTGGGTTTTAGAAAAAACATCTAAATGTCCCGCAATCTATATATATTTTCTTTCCTTGTGCATCTATTTAGAATACTTTTATAGTGAAAAAGCACACTTTGGAGGTTAAGCGTTTTTATTTTTTCCTAAAATGTGTTTATTAAATCTACCAACCCAAAAGCATGGTTTATTTATAAGCATTGCATCTACAGAAAGCAGTAGCTGCATTAAAAACCAAATCAAACCAACCAACCAACAAAAAAAAAAAACAAACCCATAAAAAACATATACACAAAAAAGCACACACACACCAAACAAAGAAAAAACACAAAACAAAAAATGCCCCCCCAATGGTTTTCATTCTGCATTGAAGAGAAGTGTTCAATAACAGACTTACAGAATGCATTTAAAACATTAACTAATAATTCTAAATTAACTATTTCTAGAAAGCTTTTCTGAAGCATTCATCCTCCGTAGCAGAGTACTGTACTCTCACAGCTTCCTGAGGGGCAATGATGAATTCTATGGTCTTCCTGAATCATAAATTTTATGAAAAATTATTAGTGTCTTAAGTACCTGCTAAACACTACTGCCCATTTACTGTAAGTCTAAACAGTAAGAAGACACACACCTTCCATGCTTGCTCTTCAGTGCGTTCTCAAGATATGTATTTTTGAAACCAAATTTGCAAGAAATCATAACTGGAATTTTGCACCTCTAGGGTAAAAAAATCAGCTTCTGTTTTCCCTAACTGTACATCCAGAACCATATAAAACAGCACGAAATGCATTCCAAAGAGGTAATAAACCAGTCTGTTTCATGTGGGAGAATATTTCAGGGCACGGACAAGACTGGCCCTTCACCCTGTCTCAACTTGTAAGAAGCAGGTAGAGGCATGTTGGAGGAGTACCAAGGGCAGGGCAGGCTGTTAGCTCTTCAGTCATCACAACAACAGGAGAGTGGCCTAAGGTCAAGGGAATAGGATGGTAGATTTAAGCAACTTTATTCCCTCTCACTTTCTAAATGATACTGACTGTAAACTCTACAGAGATGAATCCTGAATGTCTAAAAAAAAACAATAGCAAAAAACCTTACACTCGTTTGTAGTTTAAACTACTCTGCAAACCATCCAGCATTTTCACCCCTAACATCGTATGTGCCATTGAATTAGTCATAAATCTATTGCAAAAGAAGGAAGAGGTAGGAGATCAAAAGAAAGTTTTCAAATTATTTTACTATACAGTATTTTTAAGTTATTATATTTAAAGTACTTGAAGTATTTTTAGTATATTCTAATATATAAAACTGACAGAATACCACAAAGGATTGCTGTTTATATAGATGTCTAGTGTGCATCACCTTAAAATAACTCTTTACTGTCTAATAAGCTTAAAGATATTGTTTTCTTAATACAAGTTCTGTGCCTCTTTTTTAAACAAGAAATCCTCACTCCTATTGCCTAGCCATATAATCATTCCTATTGCCTATCACATATAATCTATTTGAAAGCAAACTGACATCTGTCTTACCTTTCCGTATTGTTCTCAAAATGCTGAAGATCTCTTCCTGTATTGCTTGCTTCTATCACTGACTGTTGCAATGTGAGTTGGGCTGACATGTTATTGTTGCCTTTGCTCTCTCCACTGTGATTAATACCTGAATCAGTGCTCTTCTGCTTCACTCTCTGACCATCTTTATTTTCCTTTTGGTGCACAGGTATGGAGGAGTTAATGAGTGTGGCCTGAATATGGCTAGTAGTAATCCATCTTTTGGAAGGATCCAACAAGACCTGTTTATTTTCCGTCACACCCATGATAAAGAGGTTATTTTCCTGTAGGCAGCCAGTGGATGTTTGCTTTAAATGATTTTGCAGTGCTCCTGGTCCATCTCTGTCAGTAATGTGTAGTTCACCATACTCATGTGCATATCGATGTTTAATACTAAGTTTCATCAACTGATTAAAATACCAGCACTGTCCCTGTGCAGAGTCCACAGAAGAAGCAATTCTGAAAAAAAGAAAAATGTTTTTACATTTGTTTCAGAATGCAAACATATTCCCTTTGTTATTTTCTAAATTACCTTGTAATTTCAATCATCCTTATGTTTCCACATTCTTAGAGTGAATAGCAATTATTGTGACTGAATACCAGTTACAGTATTTATAAATCTTTTTGGTAGTATTTAAAATATACTCAGATATATTTGATTGCTTATTTTTCTTTTGACTTTTTTTCCTTTTTTAATATTTCAGTCTGTTTGAAATAGTCACTAGAGTGTGCACTTCACTATTAATTTTCTGTGTGGTTAAAGGCATATGAAGTAAAAAATTTTAGATTATTTGAGGTAATTTTGTTATAAATCATGTAATGCCCTTAATGATCCAATTTGATTGGGAAACTATGAAATTTAGTATGAAAATAACAGTAATTTTAAAATTTAGAGTAGAACTACAGCAATGTAACCCAACAAACAACACTGCCTAGAGAGAATTTAGGAAAACAGAAACTTTTAAGTATAGATAGTTTTATCAATATAAGGGAAGGTGGTAGACTGAAGCAACATTAAGTTGTGTAGACTGAAGCAACATTAAAGTGTGGCTCTCATTAATCCTTTGTGCCGTATCATCTGAGTGATAAGGATAAGTAAGAGCAAGTATGAACTAATTGTTACAGATTCAGAAGGCTGACTGTATTTGGACAGTGTTTGTCCATTGTATTAAGTATCTGATACTTTTGAAACCATGATAATATTTTTATTTACATAGATGCAAAGAATTTGGTGCTATTTTCAAAGGAGAACAAAGTCAATTCTAGGTCAGCAGTCCAAGAGAAAAAGAACAAACAAGATCAATTCTCTTGGGACTCCAGAAAAATCAAGTCCTAAGATTACAGTTTGATTAACAGAATTTTCCTTCCTGTTCATCATTCTCGAAAAGTGAAGCACTTATATGGTGTTATTGTGAAAAGACTCTTCACCTATTAAATATTTATTCTAGTAAAGTTCAAATAATGGCGTTTAGATTTTTAAGAACATGCAGAATGCGATCTTACAAGAGTAAAAAAAGATTCCAGCTCTTCCTCTGCTAGTGCAACTTCAGTGCTATTAGACAAAGTACAGATGGCTAAATTGGAAGCCTAATTATAAATTAATTATAAATTGTAATTATAAATCCATGCAACCTAATTATATGACTCATATATTATACAACTGTACATTTGATTGTCCTTTACACAACTTTACTCCTACTCCTGTTAATT
This sequence comes from Chloroceryle amazona, assembly GCA_027560015.1. Taxonomy (NCBI): domain Eukaryota; kingdom Metazoa; phylum Chordata; class Aves; order Coraciiformes; family Cerylidae; genus Chloroceryle; species Chloroceryle amazona. Next base: position 38,611 of record JANHFX010022999.1, on the reverse strand, counting down.
CTACAAATATGATAAATCCTGAAAATATTTACACCAATGCATATATTTTCTTAAGGATCTAACAAATTCTAGCTATCCGCCACTACACAATAAGAATAGTAATTTCTTCAACATTAAACACTTAAAGCATTATTTAAGTACTTTGGTTAAATACTTTAAATTGGTTAAAGTATTTAAGAAGATAAATTTGGTAGACGATCATTACCAAAGTTATACACAACATACTATGGTGAGAAAACGAAAAAAAAAGAAAACCCCAAAATACATCAGAATTCCCACTTTTTTTTTTCTTTGTGTTTCTTTTAGTTTTGTTTGTTTGCTTATTTGATGATTAAAATATGGCAGAAAAAGTCAGAATGTTTCATATATTAGGCAAAATAAACTTCTGTATGGAAAGTATATCCCGACTATATCTGTTCATTCTCAAAGAACAGAAACAAGGAAAACAAACCACCATTAACAGTGAACAAAGTACAATTCTTGTGCATCCTCTGCTTTGACAGGTGCAGGAGCATCCTGAGCAACTCTTTCACCTTCCAGTGCCTATGAATGTGGCTAGCAGAAATAGGAGGGGAGGTTGAAGGCAATTAACAATTCAGACAGGGAGTAACTCAGTGATCACCAGGGATCATGTGCTACTTATTTCACAGAAGTTGCTTTGGGCAGCTTTTCAAAGCAGTGGTTGGAAAACTTGTCTTGTTGCTGTAGGCATGCACCCTATCATCATCCAGCTGACACATTCCCTGGCAATCCACAACTATACTCCGATTTCGTAGGAGTCTTAGGCTGCTTCTGTGTATGAGTGGTTTTGCTTTTAGGCAGTCAGATAAGCACAAGTTTCAGGAAACTACAAAGGAATCTTTAGTAACTTCTCAGAGGATTATGAACAATGAAGTGACTTGGTAACCATGTTTGGAGTTCTCCTGCAAAAGAGAAGCTCCACAGCACAGACAACAAATACTAAGATGGGGCCTGAGTGCTAGGCAGCAGTCAGCTTGGTAGCTCCCTTAAGTGAACAAGAATTTCAGGCAGCTCTGGAGAAAAACAAAAAACAACAAACTATTCAGTAGGCTTGGAGTAGAGCTATTCTATCAATGCACTGCAGCTTTCTCAGTGTCTCAAAAGGACTGCATTCTTGATACCAAAGACATGCTCCTGAAGACCACTTATCCAAACCACAGAAAGGAAACTGCTATAATGGAAAATATGCTGGACTGATTTACATTTTTAGCAGAAAAAAAAAAACCAAAAAAACAAAACCACGTACAAGGGAAGAAAGAAGACAAATTAAAGAATATGACAGTATTAAGACTTTTGATACCACAATATTTCCTTTTCAGTTATTGTAAATTGGTTGATTTCAGTTAATGTAAATTGGTTGATTGCCTCTCAGACCTATTTTGGCACTATAGGTCAACGGATCTGGTCACACTAACTCTTCTGGAATTGCTTCTTGGTTAAGATACAACCAAGGTTTTAAGCATTAATTGTCATCTAGACAAAACAAGAAATGGGATTATTCTGATGGAAGCACCAGCATCCATAACGTCTGGCTGATTCATATGTAACGAAATGCAGATGAATTTGGCAGTCTTGCTACAGCAAAATTTTTATGGCTTCCAGCTTCAACCAGCACATTCCCTCATGTTCAATGGTTACCCACAACTTTATTTTGATCTTAGTGAGTGAAAGTAATTTATGCTGTATGTAAATTTTAGCACAGGCACAAAGGATGCATGGCTTTTGCAGTGGGAGAAAGACTAATAAGCCAGAAGAAGGAGAGATGTGTCTTTCACAGCAATGTAGAACAGTGGTCCTCGTGGTACCTAAAGGCCAGAACACTATTTTCACAAACAAAGGCTAAGAACAGAAATCTACCTGTAGCTTTCTTGCCAAAAAAAGATACCTCTCAACTTGTGCTAGGATTTTCCAGGGACTTTGGGGAAAGAGAAAAGCATTAGAAATAGGTTTTCAGCTACTTGGAAATTTGAGTGAGACATTTATTAATGATTGCTACAACTTCAGTCTTAACATCAATCCACCAAGAGTACCAATCACCATCCTCTTGGTGAATTTAAACCAAACCCTGTTCAGTTTCATAGGCAGTGTTTGCAGTGGGATGAATAGAGGTGGGAAGGAGCAAGCCCCCACTGACTTCACCTAGGAAACATACAGACCCTCTGCACAGGCTGACCGAACAGATATGGAAAAGGAGAAGTTATTCATCCTTAAAGGTCTTTCAGTGGGGTTTAAATCAGACAAGATGTTGTCACTTAGAAAGTTTACAGTGGCAGTGGAACCTTGTTTACAGAGCTGACACATTTTATATAGAATTTCCCACTGCAACAGCATCTGAAATGACAGGTTATTCTAAGAGCAACATTTTGTTAGGATGAGGCAGTAAAAATTATATGAAAAAGTCAGCCAAAAAAACCTATTGGAGGCAAAAGAGACAGTGGACAAACAAGTCAATTCTAATCAGCAATGTCAGTTTTCTCCCAGACAGTGCAGCTAAATATTAAATAATATTCTGCCCCTTTGTGTGCTAGATTGTTTGCTAGTTAAAATTTTGCTTATCATCATACTTTTCCCTTTCTGGCTCTACTGTGATTCTTCACAATTCTGATACAGGGAATATTCAAATAGTGCACTGTAATTTTATGAGAGCTTTTGTTTGCAATAATGTGGTAAATGGAATTTGTCTTCAGGGAAACTTCTATAAGTGTCATTATTGATGTTCAACTGCAGCTTACAAAGTCCCTTATAAACACATGAAAGAGGCCACTGTTAACGTATTCTCTCCTGCAATACCATCTTTAAAATTTATGTCATTTTCGCCATATTATAGAGTATTTATAAAGATCAAGTTCCACTAGCCAGACATCTGCATATCTGATGACTGAAACCAAATTACTCCAGCCAAGGTGTCATATTTTTTTGATTACTCACTACTAGACATCTGAAGATTATGTGACAGAAAGCATTTATTAGAATACAGGAATTTACTTTTAGTTTAAAAGTTTTTTTTAGTTTTAGTTTAAATGTTTCGTTCTTAAGCATGGCAAGAACAGTGAAGTTTTGGGCAGAAATAGCACAGACAATTTAAATGGGCAGCAGTAGTGTATGAAACACGGACTAGGGAAGCAAGCAGTTATTACTTTTGGCAGTTTACATACTTGAGGCCGCACCTATCAGGGCTCATAACTTAGCAAGATGTGAAACAGACAAAAATGTACTCTATTTTTGGCCTGTTCTTTAGCAACATCACATTAATTCAAAGTATTGCAGTATGTACATATAATAGCTATGCTGTTAAGTTTTATTTACAAACAAGTTGTTTAGAGTTCCTTTTATGAACTGCAGTTTTCAAATCATCCATAAATTGTACTTTTAGTCAAGATAAAACATAGAAGGCTTTAACACACAAAGTCATTTTAAGACTAAATTTGATTCAAGATGCTTCAACCATATCAAAGTTACCAACTTAAAAGATTGTGCATGTTCTCAAAACCTTAAAACCCCCATAGCCCTCCTTCCGCTGCCCCACCCAAGCCATACACTCGGGAAAGAAGAGACATTTACGTAATTTCTTCTTCCAATTATTGTTCTTCTCAAACATCTGCAAGCTCTTTCAAACAAAACTTACACAGAATCACAACTCCTGACTGAAGGAACCTCAGGAGGTCTCTAGTCCAATCTCCTGCTTCAAAGTTGTGTTAGCTCTGAGATCAGACCAGGACATTCAGAGCTTTATAAAGTCATGTCTTGAAAATCTCCAATAACAAAAACTGTGCAATCTCTTTGGGCAACCTGTTGCAATTCATCACTGTCCTAACAGGGAAAATACTTTTCCTTATGTCCAGTTATACTGGGTCTTGCTGGGATGGAGTTAATTCTCATTATAGCTGCCCATATGGTGCTGTGTATTAGATAAGTGACTGAAACTGTCTTGATAAAACATAAATTTTGCTGAACCATGCTTGGATCGAGTCAAGGCCTTCTCTGTCCCATTCAACAAGTAGGTTGGCAGTGGACAAGAACACAGCTGAGACACCTGACCTGAAAAGATCACAATTATATTCCACACCATATAACATCATGCTCAGCAACAGAAGTTGGGGAAGTTGGGGGGGGGTGGGCAGAGTCTTGGTAAGTGTGCACTCCATCTCCTGCTAAGGTCTTTAATAAAGATATTAGAAGGACAAGTCAGTCTCTAGAAAGTAGCATAAACCATTAACTATGAACAGTTAATGAATGGTATTCATGCAGACCATGGCTAAATAAACCATTTAATTTTGTAAATAACATCTTCCTCTCCCATTTTTTATCATTTTGCAGAAATGTATGTGAAAGTTAGGTCCTTATATTCTGCTACAGCTCTTTCACAGGTCATATCCTAATTATAGATTGGCATTTTATTCTGCAAAGGATACTGATGAAACAGTCCCGAATCTCAGTCATAAGAAAAATTTCTCTAACATAAAGGAGTATTTTTTGCCTCTACTTCTCTCCTAAAAATAAAATAAAAGGAAAACCCACTATTTCAAAATGGTAAATAGATTAGGAAGTATCAACTTCCCACCTACAAAAGAGAAGTCAAAAATCACAAATGGAGAAGACATAGCTTGAGATCTAATGGAGAAACATGACAGTTCTAGGAGCCACCCAGACATTACATATGTCAGAAAAAAACCTGCACTATATATTTTTTCCCAAACTACTTCCAATATAATTCTTAATACAAACCTCTTTTCAAATAAATCTATTTTATGACCTATGAAGATTTTATTGCAGCTCAGTAACAGCCAAGAATACATCAATATAATAACCTGTTAGGTAGTAACCAGACACTATGGGTATACAGGCTTACATGTAAGTGCAGAATAGCTAGATTCTGAAAAACAAATGTAGGTACTCTTCCAGAACCAATAAAATACACAAGGAGAAATTCAGACTAAAGCATTGTCAAACATGACATGCTTCACCTGTTCTGGGATAATGTTCAATACCTGACAAGATCGAGGAAACTACCTTTCCAAACATCAAGAGACAAGCTGGATATTGAAAGGAATACCAGGATATTGTGAACCTACTACAAAATGAAAATGAACTAAGAAAGAAGAAAACAAGCAATATTACCAAGTGCAAAAACTTGAGATGTTTAAAGTATTTAGATATTTCAGAGCAATGAAAAGCTGAAGTCACTGGACAATTAACCATGGCAACAATAATAAAGGTAGGAAGTATGACAAAATCAAAGGCCTATAGACAAATAGACAAAATCATCTTATATACTACTTTAAGAGAAAGGAGGTCAAATCTTTTGCAGTCATTTAGAATGTGAATAATGCATACATATTTTTATATATTTGAAACTCTTTGCACTGAAGCCAATTATTCTAATCTCTTTCTTAACATAATACAATTCCAGGAAAAAGGCTGAGTAAAAATTATATGGCACCAAGAATTGTATTAAGAATACATGAAAACATTTCTTAATGCAAATTATATTCACATAAATACATACTCCTGTTCAGCAGCCTTTGTTTGCAGCCTAACATTTTCTTGAATTTGAACTTGACAGAGTTCCAGAAAAGTTCTTGATTCTGATCCTTTGATTATTTTAGTTGTGAGTAAAGTATGATTGTTTAAGAGTTCACCATCCAGAGACTGCAAACTAGGAAGGACATCACACAAGGAAGGCCTTAGAAAAGAAAAAGTCATAATTAGTTTTACCAAAAAAAAAGTAAAAATCACAATAATAAAACTCCTTTTTTTTTCTTTGTTATAATCATAGAACCAGACAGAACATGATGATAGTTCTCTAAATATTTGTATATACTTTTTCTTACTTCATATCTTAACATATTAACTAAAACTTTATTCTTAATAAACAACTCCACAAGCTCTCTTAATACTTTGCTTGTATAAAGACAACCCACGAAGGTCAACGGTAATATTCTCAATTCACTAGAGCTAGCATTTTATGTACTGAAACAATAACAGGAAAATTTGACACACTTGTGCATAGGCACATGTAATCTATTTGATTAATAGGCAACAAAGCAAACTACATCATAGGATTAAGATAGAGCACTGATTTTGTTGACACATTGAAAGGTTTAGATTTACACAGAATACTAAAAATCATCAGTCTCACTCTCTTTACCATTTGGATATACCACATAAAGCAATATAATATTCAGTATGACTGACAGCAAAATAAATCCACTTTTGAAATACTGAATTTTTGGTCAAAGGGATGAGAGTTTCTTTGCCATGAAAAGGACAGTTGGGGCCACTGATGTAAGAAAAAAATATGTATGGGAAGTTTATCTACCGATTAAAAAAAAATAGTATCATCAATGCTCTTTCTCTTAAGTAATTGTGAAAAAATTATCTAGTACTGCAACCTTATGTCTTATATCAGACCAAACTTGCTGCAAGTTTCAAGACAGCAAAATTATTTAAATCAATACATCAACACTGAATATTTCCATTGTTAGCTTTAAGTAACACTGAAGAACTCTTGAAAGAATACTTATTGTAGGCTGTAAGTCCCTTTACTATTAGAAAAGAACATATAATTTTCAAAATTTTAGAATTCCCTCACTAGTCCCTGTGAGGGTAAAGGACTATTACTCAGTTCGGACAATATACACTAAGTTTAAAATCAGAGAAAGTTTCTATGACTGAGTTATAATATCACAAAATGCAGCTCAATAGAATAGAATATTAGTTTTCTGCAAGTATAAAACTTTCCTTCTCTACTGCCCATTAATGTAAGAATAACACTGTCTGAAATGCATTTTGAATAAGATGATGGGTTAGATAGATAGCTGGTGAACACAGAGAAAAATTACCAAAGCTGGTGCTGAATAGTGATTTGTCAAAAAAGTGCCATATCAAAGTTGATTGATGCTGGAAGTACTGTGTCTTAGAGCTGTGGGATCTCAACACTAGTTTTTCCAGCTGGGTTTCTCCTGGTGAAGGGCTGAGTCAATATTTCATTTAGTGAAAACTTCCTGGTGAATATTCTGTCACTTAAGAGGGTCTATTAATCATTACAGCATTGAAACACATTCCCCTAGGAGTGCTCAGACTGATCCCAGGGTTTAATTTTTAAAAAGCAATTTCTTACTACTTCACTTTTGTTGGTGTTATCGCTGGCTGGACATGAAAGTACAGAAGTGATTTGGAAATTTTACAACTAATTCCTTTGTTGGTATCAAGGGGTTATGTAAAGTTCACTGGAACATATTGCCTGAAGTTATGGTCAATGCTGTATTCAGCAAATCCATATTTTATAGAACCCCATACTTTAAATCCTTTAGACAAATGAATCTCTTGTCTAATCATAAAAGCTCTGTTGGGTCAAGCAATCTAAAGTGTCAATTCTTATAGTTAAATTGGAATTTACAAAGCTTTCCCCCTCCAGGTTACAAGTGAAATAATAGGTAGTTCTATAAAATAGTGGGAAGTAAAGTAATGCAAATAGGAATTTAAAATATTGTCACAGTCACTGAATTTTATTCACAAAATTACCTGCAAGAACCATGGGAATGCAAGTTAAAAAATAAGACAACCAAGAACATTTTTGTACAGCTATCTTTTAAACTATTCAAACATTTCCAAGTAAAAGTTTCAAATAGTTGTTTTTATTTTTTTCTTTTTCCACTGGAATACTAATCAGAAATTTGTACAAAGATCTTCTAATGGACGTTATACCTGCATGTGTGGTTTGTTTTTTCTCTTAATACAACACATACTCCAAAACACACATACCCCAAACCTTTTTGCTTTTATACTAGGCAATCTAATATAACAAATGCAAACAAAATTTATCTAAACACATTCTGGTGTAGCATTGCAGTGTAAAGCCTCACCCTTAACTAACTTGAAATTTTTCAAGGAACAATTTTGGTCATTCTTCAAAATAGCTAAGCTTTAAAAAAAATATAATAAAGAATCTGAGTCACCTGTTTTAATTACATCCAAAATGAAAGTCCAACACTTGTGTCTCCTTTACTTTCCTCAGATATTTTATTAGATCAACACTTTCCTAAATAAATACTTGCTTTCCTTAGGTGAAAGAACTGCTTGTAATTTACGTTCTTACTGATTAAATTGTACATTTAATAGAATCATAGCAAGAGTTCACTAAAAGTCACTCTACCTTTTCAACATATGTATTCAGAAACATCACCTAAAAATTTAAAACTGCATTTCTAACTTGCCATTCTACTCTTGAAGGCCTGTAGACTAGAAAGTATAAATTCTAAGGAAGATAAAAGACCACTTCACATTAAATTAACAGAACTACTGTACTTTTTCTGAGCAATTCTCTGACAGCTTAAAGTCTTGATTGCATTGGCCAATGTACAGGGTTTGAAAAACAGAGGATTCTCAAGAAATCAGGAGACTTCTACTAAAATACAAAAAAACCCCAAAAACATATATATATACAAATACCTGGCCATGCACAATTTTATTCATGTGGATTACAAATCCAATCATAACAAAACTAATCATTTCAGTGATTCTGTTGACTTCATCTCATTTCATATGCCAAGTTTTCTTTTTACCTTATCCAGTATTTATATAAATTTACATATAATAATCTCTGTAACCAGAAATTTTTTTTTTTCCAGTTTATTATTTCAGTATTATGCATCACTGGAGAGCAAAGAATTTTCATCACAACTTTTTCTTCTTCTAATTTCTTTTCCTTATGCGATGCTAAGCCAAGGATTCCTTGATACATTTATTACAGACACCCTCCTTTCTCTAGTTCACTAGTGTGAACCTGTCACAGCAGCAAGACTGTTAAGCCGTGAATAGATGAAGTGCCAGAAGTGAGTAAATAAGAAAAACAACAAAAAAAGAGAACACAGCAAAGCAGAAAGAGAAATACTCTTAAGAAGCTATGTAGCAGACAGCCAGAAACTGGTAGCTATGAGAAGAGCATGTAAGCAGTGTAAGAACATTAATAATCAGAGAGAAAATAAAGGTTTTAAACAGTGCAGGTGAAAAAGAAGCAGGTGAAAAGTTTAATGGTCATGTCTTTGAGCATAAATTTCAATGAAATGTAAAATAGGGTAAGAAAGGTCAGATAAAACTTCAGCTGAAAAGTTAAAGTTGCCAAAGTTGATAAACTTGTCAGTAAAGAGGAACAGACAGAGTTCACTCTGAAAAGAGAAGGTGATCAGTGGAGAAAGAAGCAGTTACAAATAGCACAAAAAAAATCCTATACCATCTTTATAATTTCTGAATTTTCCTAATGAAATTGTCATAAAGAAAAATACTCATCTAGGACAACAGTTAAAGAGCATAGAGAGGCCACTGCTGAGTTTTAACACAAACTGCCTCTTACTAAGAATCCAAGTGCTAGGTCAAATATCAAGATTTTTGTTTAAATTTAACTACAAACATGAATTCTTAGAAAATAAAGATTTGAGTTGAATTTTATTAGTCATTTTCATATAATTCTCGTCCAACTTGTGGTAGTGTTCATGCTTATTTCTACTATGTAACTAACACACATGCATTAAATTTTTGGCTGATTTTGACTGATGATCAAGATGTACACCTAATTTGTGACTGATGTGGGGGTTTTAAATTTTTTAGAAATATTTTTAATTTTTTTAATTATTATTATCATCAATATTTTTATTTAGTTAATGAATTAATTTTCTTACCTCCAATTCCTTACTTGGAGAAAAGGATTTCCACTGAGTGACAACTCCCTTAGTTTGTGACAACCTCTTAACCATGTAATGACATCTTCAAGGTCTGCATTGTAGTAGAAAAGAAAATTTAAACATAGATTTGAATGCACAACCATATTGTTTTTCATAAAATCTTACGTGAAAGGAAAACGTACCAAAATAATGAAGTACTACAAGCAATTCTGCCACCTACACGATTGTGTAGTTACAATTAATATCTATAACATCCATATTTGGAAAATATTTATGTTTTCTGTATAAATGCCTCAGAAACAATTCAGAACAATCAAACTCAATGTTTGTAATTTAATTAAGAAGTTCTTGTTTGGATGGTTTTATTTTTTATTTTTTTTTTTATAGAACTTACCTGACAAGCAGTTATTTTTGATATCCAGCTTTTCCAAAGATACAAATGAATTTAAAGGCACAAGCTCAGTTAAGCTAAGAACAAAACAGAAGAGGTTTTGGTTTTTTTTTTTCAGCTAAAGAAAACAACAGTTCATAAACAGAAAGGCACCAGAATCTTTTAAAATTACGACAATTTACTTATTTACATAAGAAAATACTCTAGCTATCCAAGGTGCTAGAATTAATTACTGAAATTTTAACCTGAATGCATTTCTTAGTCTTCTTGATAGCTCAGTTTTTAGTATTTACTCATTAATGTTTTGATTTATCTGATAAATAGTTAATTCTGTTTCACTGCTGAGGATCCGAAGTCCTGTAAAATTTACACAACTCAACTGGCTTTTCTTTAGGCACCATAACTACAATGAAACTAACAGAAGGTCCTGATTCTGGGGGAGAAATAAAAACTGCTTTTCCTCTTCGTTTATGTCTCATTGCTCTACACTTGTCAGTTTCTCTTTTCCACTCAGCACATTACTGCCTAGATCGTAAAATGAACAGAATTGTCACAGTTGTATTTCTTAACAGTTCAAAGCTGCACTGTCTTGTAATATATTTTTAGTGGTCTTACTACTTCTGCAAGACAGTGTCAAACAGGTGTCTATTATACAGACCATTATGGATTGCTCTTGTTGAGTATCAGAGCTTTGCTTGTGCAATAAGGCAGAAAAGCTGTAGTAAAGTCATGACAAAATTCCTTTTTGTAGTATTGAAGAATAAGCTTAAGGCAACTGAGCCACCATTCATCTGGACTTTGGACTGTTAGACGTATATTATCACTATTATAACATTAGCATCCAGCATTACTCGAGTTTCTTTACTTGAAAACTTGCGTTGGTGCAACTAAGAATAAACGTTGAATGGTTCAGTCGGTTGCCAGAATATATCTAAATGTTACCTTTCAGATAAAAATGTTACTTTTTCTTTTTATGTTAAATATGAAAGAGGGAGGAAATATTAAAATTAAGATACAAAAATCTCAGTCTAAAATGAGAATGCTTATGTATAAGCACATAACTTGTTTCAGCCCTGTAAGCACAAGGTCTAAGCATTATCAGGGAATGGTAAGAGCAATGGCAATATGTGTGGTCACTTTATGATTGCTAATTTTCATGGAAAGCAGTGCTTACTGAGGGTTCTAGTGCTTTGGAAAGATATAAATCAGAAATCTTATGGTCAGAAACATGACCTTGCAAAAACCCAAAACCCATGCACTTCACAAACCTACAACTGGTCAGAGACAGAAATGCTTATTTGTTGCTGAAATGTGCAGCTATGCTGTTTCCAGCACAGGCATTGCAACTGAAAGACATGAGCTGGATTCAACTCTGGTACACAAATTCCAGAGCAAAGCTAGTTGCAGATTCTTTAATCTTATTGAAAATTTGACTACATGCAAAACAGAAAAAAAAATCATTTCCATGTTCAGTTGACAAGTATTTCTATATGACAACATAGCATTTTAGTATTAAATTCAGAGAAACACATATAAAGCTGATTGAGTATGTGTCACTATACTTCTATTTCTTTCTCAAGCTGTATTGTAAAGTTGTCCTGGTTTTAGTCCTGTTTAATTCTATTATCTCCCTGCCAGTTTTCCATAGAATCAAATAAATATGAAGAACTATTAATTCTAAAGAACATTAACCCTTATATGTATCTACGTACATAGCACTACAAATATCAGCATTTTAGGTTCTCATGACCATCAAGAGTACATAAATATATTTAATATTTGCTACAAATGCCATCACAGATATTAGTGGCTAACAGCATGGCTGCAGACTGAAAATCCATGATTCAGATTAGAGATTCACATGTTAAGAAATATCCATCAAAGAAATGTACTTTGCACAGAGGATGAAAGATAAAGCTTTTTTTATTTTTTTAATTTATATTGATTGAGTCCTCTGGGTCTTTGTCAGTATAAGCAGTGGTGAATTAGAAATTGTCTACTAGACTATCCTTGCCTACTGTTGGCATTATGAGAGTTAAAACATTTCCCCGTCATTCTATAGCTTTGCCTTTACTGACATTCTTTGTTAATTTTTTTCCTAAGAAAATTCAAACCAGAAAGACAAAGGACATTACTGAAAACTTAATACCACTTGACCTTGTCACATTAGCCCTGGGCATAAGAGAGATATAAATTACAAAGAAGACACAAAAGTAAAAGATATTCACAAAAAAAAAAATCAAGCTATAGCTTCCTCTTTCTGCTCCCATTTAAGGCTGTAGCAGGACAGGATGCAGAGAGTCACAGTAACTCCGTGTCAGAAAACAAAATTTAAGAGTCTAGAACAGTTGCAGGTAAGCATCAGAGAAAATAAAGATTGCTCTTCTCAACAGTAATAGCAGTTACTGCTTGGGATGGTCCAAATCCTGCAGTGCATCTGCTTTTCCTGAAAATTAACATTGATGTTAATGAGAGATTAGCAGGAAGGAGGGAAAAGTAATTAAAAATAAATCTATATTAATCTAGACTGTTAAACCCACATTTGTTCTTCATACTTTAAAAATATTTTAGCCTGCAATATTCACCATATTTATATATAGTAATCAAATATAATGTACGAAATTTGTCAGCTACTTGTTTCTTGAATACTCTAGCAGGCAGTGTTTCAACTGTATGGTGCCACATACTTAAGAGATAAACATCAACAGCAAAGAATTACTGGAAGTGATCAAAAATATCTAGACTGGTAAGGATGGGATGAGGAAAACTGCTATACATAAGTACAGCTTTTTCATTATTAACTTATTTCAACATCCAATGACAGATTTATTATGACAACACTGAAAAAGCTGTCAAAATAATGGCTTGAAATGACAGTGAGTTTAACTCTTACATCTGAGAAATTAGGTTAAAAACAAAGATACCATATATACTTAAGTAGGGAGAACAATATGTACTAAGAAAGAATTGAGCTGACTTTTTAGCATTTCTATTATAAGCCTTTTAGGAATAGTATGCATCTAATTGCAAAAACACAGGAGCAAAATGTTCAAAGAATTTGATTCTGGTGAAACCAGCTTTCCCCCCTAAAAAGGAATTTTTTTGATGATGGCATTTTTAAGAATATTACATTTTTTATTCTATCACACTTGCGTTATCTTAATGAAAAACAAAATATAGCAAAAAAAGAACTTGGCCATGTCAATGCCATATTAAACCAGTAATTTTGAGATGGATAGATTTTGAAGTTGAAAAGAAAACCCAAAGTAATGGCTACCTGAGCAGCAGATTGATTTAGTGTCTCACTATAAAACTTTTAAATTAAAATGACACTAACATGTAAGCTACATAATTAAGTGGGATTACATGAAAATATAAATACCAAATGAACTGTTAACTCATATTAACTATGTATTAATTTTACTACCAAGGGCAAGTTTTTCCTCTCCTACACCTAAATCTTTACCTACAACAGAAGAAAGAAGAAAATGTGCCTTTTATTTTTAAACTAACTTAATAGTTGTGCTTGCCAGCTGCTATAAAACAGAGCACAGGTCTTCATAGTCCTAATTCTACAGTAACCAAGTCAAGAAGATATTCTTCACTGGCTTTGGTCAATTGCACATTGACCAAGTATGTGCTTTGTATGTGAAAACCACAATAAAACACTTAAAAAAAGCAGTAGGGGTGAAATAGCTGCCACCTTTATGTTTGAAGGAATTAACCACTACCTGCTGCATTATAATTCCTTGTTGCAAGATTGCACATTTAAAACAATTTTTTGTGTATCATCTTTAGAAAATTTGGTTTATGATACAGACAAAGCATTGTCTTTTCACAGTAGTTAACTTTTAGAAAGAATACAGATTCACAGCATTACCATTCTAAGGGCTTCCTGCAATCAGTAAGAAGGAAATGGCACTCAGTGCACACTTGGAAAAAAAAATAATAGAAAAAATTCACAAAATTGCACTAGCTGTAGGATAAAAGTAAAGAAACAGCTTTTCTTTCAACAGCTTACTCCATTACATTCACTGTTTCTATAGAACGCTGAGTTACTTACGCTATAGCACACACATATGGAGCTGCTTATAAGTGTACATAACGTGAGTGTAACAGAGCAGGCTACTGAAATGCCAGGAATTTTAAGGCTTTTAATATGCATTTAAGGCTATCTTGTCCCATTTGTCACAAAGATTTGAGATAAGCTATAGATACATTAAGAAAAGAAAGGGAATTGTTTGGGGAGGAGGTGTGTGTTTATTCTCAGCAAACCCAGTTTGCTGTTGCAAAAACATGTGCTTTGTCCCAGTTCAGAAGAAGAAACAGTGGATCAAACACTGCATCTCAGCTTGGCCACTGGAAAACCAGAATAAGAACTACAGTGGACATCAAAAAATGTATGATCATGGGATAGGCAAGTGACATAAGGTACATTTTCATGGCCAGCCCAGCACAACCTAGATGCAGAGGCTGCATTAAAGCTATGCCTGAGACTGTGCTCTTAAGCTTATTCTCTCCCTAGCAGGCACATGAAGTCTTTCAGCAGTTTTGCAAACTTTTTATTACCCATAGCATAGCTATACCTTAATGTTAACAAAAAACAAGCTGGAGGAAGAAACTACAAGAAGATAGAGCCACATTACTGCATGTTTCAGGAAAACCTCAACATGACAAGGAGGTGGGGAAGGGGGAAGAGCAAAGACCATCAATACGTGTGATTCAGAATCTAACACTAACAAATAACACTGTTAATCACAGGCAAGAAACACTTTCTACAAACTCCAGAATAATTAATAAAAGAACACAAAACCCCCCTAAAAGCCCAGCAACTTGAAGACTAGATTCTGTAAATACAGTTAGGTGTTATATTTACATCCAAGAGTTTACACAGATACTAATTCATTAGAGATTATTTGAAAACAACCTGAAAACTTATATAAAAATATAGGCCGTACATACTGCTACTCAAATAACACTACTTTTTCCTCATAATAACAGGACTCAGTCTTACAGATCTTTTTGCCCACAGGCTCCCAGCTATAGCTGACTCTGCTGAACTAAATGACACATAGGATAGGATTCATCTGTTCAAATGTAGACACCTAAATATGAGCTGGTCATTTTGACACCATTAATAGTCAATGAAAATGAAGAGGCAGTTGTAGGATATGATTAGTCTCAAAGGAAACAGCTAAAAATGGCAGATGATTCACACTCTAAAAGTATCTCCTCTTCACTAAGGGGAGAGTAAAATGATTGATAATTCAGAGTGTATATTCTCTACATAGTCTATAACAGAGCATATACTATTTATTTAGCTGAGAACACTCTTGTTCAAGGTGGGATGGTCACAGAACAGAGAAATAATTAACTTACATAAATTTTAAGTTCTTTTACTATTCATATTGTACATTATAAAAATTGTTCCTTAATTTTTTTAATAATTTTTATTGAGAAAAAAAGGTTGGGAATGGGGAAATATTTTTTTCATCCTCCTGAATATATGGTAATTCTAACTTAATATATGTACAGATTAGCTTAGAAAATGAACAGAGAGCTATTTACAGAGTATTTGAGTGCATGATGTAGTTTTATGCTGCTTATCTTGATCCTTCTTTTTTATTTTATACCTTTCAAACTGAACCGTAAGACTAAAAAAATTAAAGCAAATATGCTTGATTTGGAGGGCATTAACATATGTATGTAAAAAAAAAATTCTCATTTGTCCTTTTTAACTCTAGCAGTTGCACTTACCATAGCCTTCAAAGTCTGTTTTGAATAAACTAGCTGTGAAATATGAAGTTTGACACACATACTTTAGAAACAATTGCTAAAGAAAAGAAAAAAAAAAAACACCATGGTTTTAATAATGGCACAATGCTCAAAAGTTATTTTCATATACCAAATAGAAAAAAAAATGACTTTTAATAGTTAATATTGTTTCAAATTTTCTTAGCTAAAGGTAGCCAATGTCAACCATGCATTTTCAAAGAATATCTGGAAAAGACAGTGATATTTTAACTATACTGAGAATAATACTTCTTGGTTATATATTATGTTCCTCAGTTTTTCAGTGGAAGAATATTTCTTGCTTACCTATTTTGAGACAGAAAAAGAATCTGCAATAGAGGCAACCAATACAAAGAAAGCATTCTCACAGCAGAAATGTTATTGTCATCCAAATATAGTTCTCTTAGGAGAACATGATTTTCCAGTCTTGGAATCTAAGTAGAAAAGAGATGGTTATTCAAAATTAATATAAATTAGAGAAGCAACAATGGAATACTTACCAGATGCTTTTCATAAATCATTACTAAATACAAGCAAGAAACACATTTTGAATATATATAACATTTCCTTATTAGATATGTACCAGTTGTCACACTAAATCACTACATATCAGGTAGTATTTTTTAATGTCTTTTACCTAGTCTGAATAGTCAAGATAAATAATTTAAAAAAATATTCAAGAGCCACAGTCTTACTATTTTATTCATCCACTTATTTGCTGTTTAATGACAATGTTTTTACTCTTTCAGATTTGTAAGAGAATCATTGTCAGTACATATGACTATGTACCATTAGCAAACTACTTTCCTATTTTAACTGCTGCAGCACAAACTTCAGCTTTTGGAGGATCAGCATACATCAAATCAGCCTGAGCTATTACCTATATGTAATGATAATAATATTTTTTTCCTATTACTTATATGTAATTATAATAATATTTTGTTATATTTTGAACAAAGAGTCAGCATCATATAATACAAACTGAAGACTAGATGCTATAAACAAAGGAGGATAATATAATTACTGAGGGGCCAATTTTTAAAGGACATAAGAGCAAGAAAATCTGCTAGCCATTTGTATCTTTGAAAGGAGAAGAATAGTCTACCTAAGAGCATGAGACATCCCACAGTAAACAAAGAGTACATGATCAGCATTCTGCGATATATGATGGTTAACAAAGATGCATTCACAACAGCCACTGAATTCTAAGCTTTTACCTCCTGGAGGTTATTGCCTTGCAACTTCAGAATTTGAAGTAGGCCACAATTCTCAATGCCTTCAACTTCTGTGAGATGATTAAAAGAGCAGTCCAGGTGAATGAGAGTAGGTGCTTCACAAAGACCTTTTGTGCTGATTAACTGATTATGGTCCACGATTAATTGCTGAAGACTTTTCAATGACTCCAGACCATCTGAAAATGAAAGATTTTAAATTAATTAAGCCATAATGAAATAAAACCCTGTTGGTTTTCAAGAAAACTCTGAATTTTCAATATATTTGTTATCTATAGTAACAATTAATATTAGTCCTGTATAAGGTTTAAAAATACCTACTGTATTTTCACCTTAGCAAATATACAGTGCCTATAGGTTACAAATTTCTGATCCTGTTAACCAAGCAATTAAAGTTCATAAACCCTTTAGGATATCTGTAGTAACAGAAGATTCTTTTAGTGATAAACTATACTTACTATGTTTTAAGCACTTTTTAAACTGCTACTCAGAACCTATGGGCTCTGTGAAATGCTTTCTTAAGTTATCAGCAAGGTGAAAAAAATTGTTTTAAAACTTATGTCAGCACAACCTCTATTATTTAAGCACACCTGGTTTAAGAAATTATGCCATTATATATTTTAAATTAAGAAATCGATGAAGAAAATTTAGTACCTTTAAGAATAAAGCTATGCTTCTATAGCCATTACACTCCAACAAACCTACCCATGCAGTTAGTGCAAAAAGCAAGAATATGTGTGAGCTCAACCCTAAAAACCATGCAAAGTATCCTGCCAGCATCTGTCTCTTTCACAGATTTTCTTCCCAAATCACCTTACAATGGCAAAAATCACAGTCTTTCCATGATCCACATATGCTAGATGTTCTGCAAACTCAGTGACACATCTGACTTGCTACAGGTCCAAGCAGATTTTCTATATGTCTATAGTAAAACTCATCTGAAGAGATACCCTTTACAAAACATATCTAAAATAAGGAAACTCTGAATTTACTTTTCTTCCATGTATTCTTCACGGGACTATTTGAGGTAATACTTTTCCTCACCTTTATTTCACCCCAAACCTCCCAAGTTCCCCAAAGGAATTTGAGTGAGCTTCACAGAGGTGAATGTCTTTGTGATTGTCCTCTGAGAATAAACTGGATTATGGTACCAGAGACCAATTAGCACCATGGATTATTGAGAATACAGAAGAAGAATTAAAAAAGAAAATGAAAGGTAAGAAGAAAACAGAAGTAAAAAAATAAATGCCAAACCTAGCAATACATTTAAAAATCCTCAATCAAATATAAGCTTTCAAATCATAGTAATTTAAAAATGGAAAGCACCTAGTGAAAATAACACAATCACCCAATATTAAAGAGATATCCTAAATCTAAAACAAATGTTCCATACTGTAACTTCAAAAAATGTGCTTTAGGAAATAAATACACAAACCTTTAATTATTCTGAAAGAATTTCAAACATGCTCATGACATATTATCCTGACTGCAAGATCCTGGTATTTTCTTTTATTCGTGGATAAAAATAAAAAAGGAACCAGCACCATCTAGTGGTAGACTTCCTCACAAGAGCAGTCCTTAAATATCCACTTTTAAGTTATCAGCATATCAGTACTAGAAATTTTAAAAGCACTGAATTAGTCTCGAATGTGACAGAGCAGACTGCACACGCAGTAAGAAAAGGCAAGCAGTTAATACAGGATCTGGAAATTTCCTATTCTGCATGCTGCACAAAGCACCTTTTTTACATCTCCTTCTCCTCATCTGTCTTGTTTAATTAGATAGAATGTCATTCAGAACAGACATGTCAAGGCTATATGCAATAGCATCACAATGTATTCGGCAACTATCAAAAGCAGTCCAACAGAAATATACACAAGACAGAATAATGTGATACAAACAGATGGAATTTTAATGGTTCTTCTGCACACATGTAAAATTAAAAATAAGCATGAAAGTCTTCTGCACATTTTCAGAAGATACTGTCTCGTTTATATGTAATGCAACCAAGAACAGCTATAAGCAGTATATGGGAAAATGCATTCTGTTAAAAAAATGTACGGTTGCAGCAATATTTGTGGAGAAACTTTATATAAGTAGCTCTTAGCAAGTTGCAGAGGGCACCTGGAATCTCTTAGCTAGGGACTCTGTCTCAGCTATCAGTGCAGTTCTGAAGCAACTTCTACATGTGACAAAGATTAATGATATGAGAGGTGTGAAATCTGACAGTGAACATGAAAGTGAAAAAACACATAAAAAAAACCAAAACCAACCAAACAAACAAAAAACAAAAACACACACACAAAAACAAACCAAAAAAACAACAACCAAACCAAAAAAACCCCAAACCCTGAAAGGTGCCTGATAATAGCAAACTTCACGTGCTTTCTTTAAGAGTAGGTCCAAAGAAGCATTTACAACTATCCATGACAATGTGTTGCTATTCTTACCACTGCTAGAATCTTAGCCAACATACTATGGCAACAGAGACAACCTACAGAAGTGTGTTCTATGGTTCAAGTCAAAATGCTACTTTCTGTGTCAGAAAATTTTTAAGGAAAGCATTCATCTTCTAAATACAAACATAGGCACTAAACTTCAGTGTATTACTGACCCAATTACTTTGATTATGATTATGTATTCTTAAGTAGAAAAGCATAATTGAGACATTTTTCTCATAATCTTACTATCATTTTTAAGGGTTTTCTGGCAACTCCGATTTTTTTCCCCTGCTCATGCTGTATTTCAATGAGAGAAGAGAAAAAGAAAAAAATAAATCACAGTATGCTTAAAGTTTCCTGTTTTAATTGCTTATTGCAGTATCACAAACATAAATACGCCATATTTTTTAGGAAAAACCCCACAGCCTTTGTTAGTACTGAATGAAGAGAGAACACTGAACAGTATTACAGCTTCCAAAATTGCCGTGGGACTTCCTTCAAGATTTACAGATGGGGGAGATACCTTAACTTCTTAAAACCCATAAATCCATTTTGTGTATTCTATGCAATTATTTAAAACCAAAATGTTATTGTAAGAAATCAATCCTGTATTATGCATCTGTTTTAAGCAGACATTCTCAAAGCAACTCTGGAGGGGAGAAAGAGATTCCAAGTTGATTTTTGTGAACATTTATTTACTCACTCAGATTCACTCTGTAAATATAGCAGCATACTGCACAAAAAAAACGTACAAGAGGATTTTACTCTGCTTGACCTGCACTATGATACTACATTCCATGCAGATGCCACATTCCCAAGTGTCATCCACTAATAATACTATGTTGTTCTTACAGTAGTCTTGAAGACACTTTTATCAAATGAGATAAATCTGAGTAATAATCTTAGACAGCATTATTGGCCACAAGAATATAGATGAAAATTCTTTAACCAGTTTATTTTATATTGTTTCTGATTAAGATACTGATATATTTTCACAGTAAACATTGACATTCCAGCACCTTTATTCTCAGATATATAAATTCTGTTCACAAATACTAACATTCTAAATTTGCAGATATGAGCAAAAAGCATTAAAAATGTCAACATTAAACCCTCTAATCTACAGATTACTTTTAAACTTTCCCATTTACTATTTGCTATGACTTTGTTATTTATCACAAAATTGCATTATCCATCTTCATATTGTTGCAACCTCCTTTTTTTTTAAAGCATTGTAAATAATGTCTTTATATAAATACTTTATGTTAATGTTTAATCTATTATCTTAACAATTGTTTTATATTATTTTCCTGCAGTTGAGCAGGAAAGCAAAGTATAACTACATATTTAAAAGAAAATTAAATGTCTAAATCAAGGCAAATGAAATCAAACTCTCCTTATCTCTTCTCCATTCCCAGCTGTGCAATCTTTCCAAATCTTTCCAAGTAGCATCTTTAGATTTAGCACAGATGAAGATAGCACAACTAGATAGTCACATTTTCAGCTTTATGTTTCAATTTATACAAAACGAATTAATTTGTCACTTTTTTTTTCTTGACTATAAGATTTTATTTCAATGGACAAATCTCTGAAGATTGATCTCTGTTAAGACTATGATACTGAAGTTATATAAGCACCTGCATTTTGGTGGCCTTTACAAATTTTGCAGTATATCATGCACCAAAACCTAAGTCTCTAGAGCACAGGGAGGCTGTTAAATCTAAATTCTGTTCTATACCCTCTGCTCCCTTCTTGAACTAAATTTGCTACTTTCAAGCCTTGAGAGCTGTCTTTCATGTAATGATCTAGCAATTTACTACCACCTTTTCTCATCTGTTAATGTTGCTTTTAAACAACCACTAATGGTCTTTCCTCCGTACATCATTCCAAACCCAGAAAACTGGCTTCTCCACTTTTCAAAAAGCAAACCTTGTGGTTATTTTTACTGTACTACACTTTCCTGACATTTTGCCAGTAGAAAAGGCTCTGGATCCTGACTACATCTATACCAAATCTACATATCACAAGGCTCAAAAGGCACTATTTTTGGCTTTCCAGGAGCTGAGATGCAGTGTCTACCCCTTAGGCACTTTGCAGTCCATGTGACAGTACAAACAGAGAGGCAAACTCTTGTTCACTACATGAAAAATTCTTGTTTGGCCAACAGAAAACTTCTATCACCTCTCATCAACATCTGTTCAGTGGTCTGGGTGCATGTAAATTCTAACTGGATGACTGCATGCTAAAGGTTGCTTGTTAATTGTCAGACCTAACAAATATATCTGCATTTGTAAATATAATACAGGTTGGCACATCTGCTGTGCCTAAATGATTTGCACGATTCTACCTTACACTCATTCTTTTTCCCAGCTTTGGGGCAATGAGTAGCACCAAAGAGCCAGAGTGGTAGGGAAATAGCGAACAATAGTTTGGAGCCAGGAAGGGCAGTGTTTTTGTAGAAAGAGAGGCCATGGCCTAGTGTTAGCGTGGTTCACAGACTGAGACAGGTAATACGATTTCTATATAACTACTTACTGTGTCAGCCAGGGACACACTGGAATTCCCTCCAGTTGCAAGTTTAGGCTTTATACTAATTGTTTCTGTAGATAAACTGAACTCAGGCTACCCACATATTCCAACTGAGTTAGTGCAGATAATATTAGGGGCCCCACTAGACAGACTTTTAGTTCTCTTTAGCTGACAATAGTTACATGACCGGGTAGATGGAGTGCATGTCAGTAGCTAAACTGCACTACAAATATGAAGTTAAGTATGCTTTAAAATGCCAGTCTGTTTTGTTTTCTGACTTCTCTTGGGCTTAGCAGCTGGCTGGCCCTGAATCCAAGGGAAATATCATTCTGAGTCTAAAGAGCGCAAATGTTGTTATACAAATTGGAAAAAAAAATATTAATTTTCTTACCAATCCGAGTGATTCTATTGTAGGAAAGTTCAAGATTTTGGAGACTTCTACAACCATCTAAGCCACAAACTGATGAAAGATGGTTCTTATTCACAATCAGAATACAGAGATTTTCGAGATTTTCACAGTCAATTATCTGAATGTTGTTTTCCTGCAATAAAGGACGATGAGAATATTAAATAGCATTTAAAGTGAAATAGAAGAATTAAGTGTAAAAATATAGCAGATTGCCATCTCTTCTTATTTTTATCCTGAACTGCTAGCTAGGAGTAAGGGCATCTCTACCTTTTCCCATTGGGGAAATAAACTGGTGAGTCATAGAAACTGCCTTTTATGTCCTGCTGGGATAGAACAAAAATATATCTTGAACTTCACTCTGCCTCTGAAAATGCCCAGAAATTAAAACAAAAAGTGTGAGAAGTTAAGGACAGAGTGGCGTTTATCATATATACTTTCCTAGCTTCCCAAATCCTTGCAAAGTGAACTAAAAACTGCGTAGAAACTATCATATTTAGTAGAAACTAACAAAGACAGTTAGGACTTTACTGGGATCCTATTTACTAATAGTTAAAATCTGCATTTACCGGTATTTTGGTCAAACATTAGCACTGTTCTCAGCTAATGTTCTTTCCCCAAAGATCTTCTCTTTTAACATGCTCCTCTACAGGCCATTTTAATAAATCTTTCTTGGATTTTTATTTCCCTATTTGCTGTCCTTGCTTTTTTCTTCTGGCTTACACCTGCAAACACTCAAACAAAACTTAAATTCTCTGCCTTTGTAATAAGACAATTAAGCCATAGAGTCTAATTCCTATTCCAGAATCAGCATGCTGACTAGATTAAGGTGCTACTGCAAGCTGCAGGCAGAAACGTCTCCAGGTTTCCTTTGGAAGCCATAACACTGACTCTTGGCTATGAACAGCCCCGTGAGCTGCACCAGCAAGTTAAAGCAGAAAACTGATACGGTTTAAATATTAGCTTCTGTATCAACAGAAATGAGGGAATATATCAAGTAGAAATTAATATCCAAGGGAAACAGAGGCAGCTGCTTTAGTTATGTGAGAAATATCCATGAAGCAACCTTGGACAGTTTCAACTCTCAAAAAAAGAGGTGGCTTTTTCATTAAGTTTGAATGGAAGACAACTACCACATTAGCTGGCACAGCAAAAGTATAAAGTATTATTATTAACAATGCATTTATATATACTGTTAATATTGTTAATAGATGATTAATAAAACATCCTTAAAAGTATATCTAGAAGTCTTCTCCTCAACTAAATTATACTGATATCCCAGTGAAGCAATCCTGTATGTTATTTGAAGCATAACATTTAAAAAACAAACTAAATAAATCTCAAACAAACAAAAAACCAACCAACGAAAAACATACAAAAAACCCAACAACAACAAAACCACAAAACCAAAACTGTTCTGCAAGGGATGACATTTAATGTAAAAGAATTCATATATGAATAATAATCATAGTAAGACTGGCAGCTCAGAAATGTATTACACCCTTATACTTATACATCCAACATTCAGTTGGATGCAACTGCCTAATCACCTAAGCATCAAACTGGCAGTTGTCCCCATGTTATAATAATCAAATATACTTAGTACCTCCACATTGATATACTTTAGGTTTTTGCAGTTACTTAGTCCTTCCAGTGCAACTAGTCCACAACGCCTCAGAGTCAAAACTTGAAGATTTGAACATTCGGATAACGTTGAGAGGCTACAAGCTGGCAGATCTTCAAGTGAAAGTGTTGTGACCTACATGCATTTATTGACAAATAAAATTAATTGTTTGTATATTGAGCATTCATTGCAGAAAGTCACATTATGGTTATTTTCTTTAAAAAGAAAAAAAAAAGAGCCAAAGCTATATTCTACTAACACCTTAGAAAATTCAAACAACACATGTTAATCCTTTCATGTTGAAAAGGATGGCAGTGATGGGTTTGATCTGTTAAAAGGGAGAAGTTGTTATAAAAACAATCTGCTTTATTCTAAAGATCACCTTCAAATAAATAAAATGGATGCTTGGCTAATTACATAGAAATTGAATGGATGGAAAAGCAAAGCAATTAATAGTTTGAATTATCTCCCATCACATTATCATAGTGATTGTGTCTGCAAGAACAGGTAAAAATAGTTCAGATTAAAAGTGTCTGTAGTCTAGTATGTCATCTCAGAGTGGATACCAAGATGGGAGCACAGAATAAGTTAGTAAACAGCAAGAAAAGTAAGTACTGGGAACCAAGAGATGTCTTTTATGGCAAAACTTCGTCTTGAAGCTGATCAGCAATATCATGCTTTTTCAACCTTTTTAAAATGCTGAATGGGCTAGATGAGCAGGAACTGAAATGTGGAGTCTAGTACAAAGGCAAACCCACATTAATTTAGGAAAAAACAGGAGAGAGGAGAAAACAGGAGAAACAGGAGAAAGAGCTAGGAGCTCTTGCTTTCTACAAGCTTAAGATACTACAATCATTTGAAGACTAATACCATTCTGCTCCACAATGCTCACAGGATTTTGAAAAGTCATTCTCAGTGCCCTTCCTCATTTATGCAGAGGAACTTTCACTGAGATCTATATTCCGCTCAGCCATAATCTCCTCTTCTGAAACAACATTCTGCTGACATACCAAATAAAAAATAAAATAAAAAACCAAAACCAAACAAAAACCCCAACCAAACCAAAACACACACACAAAAAAAAAAACCCAACCAAACAAGCAAAAAACCCCTACAACAAAAAAAACCAACCCAAACAAACAAAAAAAACCAACCAAACAAAAAACCCACAACCAAAAAAACCCCACAACAAAACACACACAAAACCCAACAACAACAAAAAAACAACACAAACAAAGAACCAACCTCCCCCCCCCCCCAAAAAAAAGTGGTAGCATGGCTTTTCTTTCCTCCCTTTCCATTCTAAGTCTATATTCTTACCTGCTCCAGAGTTTTCCAAGGGCCACTATGAATTATTTCTTGTGTACTTAATGCAGGCACCTTTCTAACTAAACTTTTCCTTGGTCGTTTTTTTATAGCTACTTGTTTGTTTTGGTTTTTTTCATATGTTTTAGACCAAGATTTACATGTGTTCATCCAGTATATTCTCTTCTTTTCAATATCATCAGTATCACTGAAACACTCATTTTGAATTCTGCCCTGTGTCTCTCTGACTTCCTCATTAGCATCCTCCATTAGAAACATAGTTTTCTTCTTTGCTTCAGACTGAGAAAATTGATCTTTGACATCTCTATTAGTAGCATTTAGCTGGGCATTTGGTGGACTGCTGCGTGTATTGTTTGGCTTATTTTCTACCGTGTCATCAGCTTCAAAATGAACAGATTCACCCTTTGAGGTATGATTACTTGAAATTTTATTAAAATCCCTAGCTTGTGAGTAATTTTCTTCTACATGCGTTACTGAACTCATGTATACATTGTCATTATTTACTTGAGAGGAGAGCTCCTTCTTCTCAGAGCCTACATTGAGTATTGGTGTCAAATTTATTTCTGTTGGAATCATCCAATTATTTGTTTCTTCCATCATTTCAATTTGTTTTTCATTTTTTTCATCTACTTGCTCATTTACCTCCTTCTGTTCTCTTATTGCTTTTGCATTTTCTGTCTGCTTATCCTTTTTTATATTTTCTTCCTTGTTTTCTCCACTTTCCAAATATTCCTGTATTTCAAGTTTCTCTTGTCCCTTTTTTACCTCCTCTTTTTTTTGTCTATTTTCTTCCATTTGTCTCTTAATTTTCTCCTCTTTTTCTTTCATTTCTCTCTCTATTTCCTCTAGTATTTTCTGTTTCTTTTTTATTTCATCTTTCCACAGTTTTAAGATTGGAGCATATTTTTTATGAACTAAAAATGATCTAAATCTAGCTTGGATTTTCACAGCTGCAGTATTCTGTTGTTCTGCCAGATGTTGTCTTTCTTTTGCTTTCTTCTCCTCCAAGGCCTTTTTCTCCTCTTCCATTTGCAGCTGTAGCTTCATGATAAATTCCTAGGACAAAACAATTAGGATAGACTTCAACCACTTTTAAAATACAACAGGTGTTGGCACATATTTATCATTAATAAACAGAATCTGGTGTATTAACTGTTCCAGAATAACATTTATTCTCAAATATATGATAGCTCATTGTACAACTTTACCTTGTGTTGCACCATTTTGGCTCTCCAAGCTTTCTTTTCATTCTGTAATTCATCTTCTATTGCAGTTTGGTGTTTCTGTACAACAAATTAACTTAAATTCATATTGTACAAACCCTGGAATGTCACAAAACACCCTCTCTCTAATCTCCCCCATCTTCCTGACTTTCCAACAGCCCACTTTTGTGAATGCCTAAATTAAAATGAGAGACTCAGCTTTGTGAAGATCAAAATAAACAGCTGGACAATTCTGTAGGTAATGCAGATTTGGTCACGTACTGCATGATGTACACCTTAGAGTCATCATCTTGGTACTGACCCAAACAACTTCCTCTCCAAACTATGCACTACTATTGAAGATTAAAACTATGCTTATGAAATAAACATTCAAAGTACATGTAGGTAATAAAAACATAACAGGAACAAACACTCTGAGAGCAGCATGAACAATCTCCCTGTAATTTCACTGGTATGTAACTAATAATCTTAAAACCTTTCAAACAGATGTTAAGTTTAGCTAAAGATTTTTTTTTCACCGACATTGTATCTTGAAAGTTCAAGTCTATTTTCTAACTATTTGCAAATAAATAGCGTTTCCCTCCATGCCAAACATATTCACAGTCAGAAAAAAAGAGGTCAAGGGTCTTTTCCCTTACAAAGCCTTTTCTTAATTTTGGTGACTTGAATTACCTTGCTGGGACCAAGATGCCTATATCTTCAAAAAGGCACTAATCAGTTAACTGAAAATACAGTGTTATTGCTTCTCTCAAAAGCCAAAATTTAGGCTTAAAGTATTGTGGCCCCACAAGCATAATGCATGATGGTTACATTTCTTCACATTCTCATACTCATACATGGAGAGCTATCAAATTTTATCCTTCAGTATGTACCACACAATATAACAAAACATTATCAGATACTCTGAGAATGCACAGAGTTAACATGTGGAGTCATGTTCTGTTCATTAGATGAAGCCTGACTCAGTTTCCCAGATACAAACAAGAAAAGGGAGCATTGTCACTTTTAACTAGATGGAGCACAGCATCAGCATTTCTAAACTGAATTATTTTGGTTCAGATTACTTCACCTATGATTTTTAATCTAAATGTGAAACTGGGGAGAGAGGTCCAAAATAAGTATTTTTTGAGAAGGCACATTTTTAATTTGTGATTAATTTAGCACAACTCTGTTTTCTGGTACTTTGACTGGTGACATAGTATAAAACTTCTGAAGGAACACACATGCAGTATGTATCAAAGTAATTGCTTGTTGTCCTATATTGTCAATAAAATTAGTAGTTAACGGATGTCAAGTAGAAGGGGACAGTCTTTTCAATGATGTCCAGTGATAGGATAAGGGGCAATGGATGTAAACTAGAACATAGGAGGTTCCACAAAAACATTAGGAAAAACTTTTTCTCTGTGAGGGTGACGGAGCACCGGAACAGGCTGCCAGGAGAAGTTGTGGAGTCTCCTTCTCTGAAGACTTTCAAAACCTGCCTGGACGCGTTCCTGTGTGACCTATTCTAGGTGATCCTGCTCTGGCAGAATTCTGCTCAAGCACCTGACTAGATGATCTTTTGAGGTCCCTTCCAACCCTAACATTCTGTGATTCCATGATTCTGTGATACTTAAATATGTCTTACATTCCATTTTGGTATCTCAAGTATACAGAGTTTAGGACAGTCATCCAGTTTGTAATCTCTTTTCCACATTATATCTTGAATTCAGTAGTCTAGATGGGAACAGATTGGCTTCGGTATCATTAATTACCTTATGAAGAAACTCTAATTTTGTTCTTTCAGCCTCAAACTCCTCTTGATGCTTCACCCTTCTTTTATGCTCCTCTTCATTCTGTTTTTCCCATGCTTCCCTTTCAGCTTTCCACTTTTTCCTTTTTTCATCTTCAAGCTCTTTTTGTTTTTTCTCCCACTGCTCAAATTCTTGTCTACACTTTTCTTCTACTTCATGATGAGTAAGGCTTACTCTCATTTCAACATCAGCTATAATTTTGTAATCAACAAAACAAATCTTTTATTTAATTTCTTAATAAGCATTAGGGGACATTAAACAGTATTAAAGTATTGACAAGAAAACGATTCTGTGCTGCTACAGCCAACAATGTATACCCTAAGAAAATCAGAACTACAGTGCAAGTCTTTTCTATCAGAAATGTCTTATTATCATGATGCACACTTACTGACTGTGCTACAATCATGCTTATTCTACCGATATATATTTCAGGATTACATTTTGGCTTCAGGATGAATGCCTTCTGTAGCTATTAGCAGGGGTTTTATAAGTGATGCACTCCACCCTAAAACATGCAAAGGCCATGATGAACGAAATGTGAGCAAAAAAAAAAAAAAAAAAAAGAAGCTGTGGCCAAAGTACAATGTGGTTAGTGCCTCCAATCTGGTTTCTGTTTGAATTCATAATTATTTAAATATTGGTTAGCACTTTTTGAAACAAATTTCTATCACAACATTAAAGATGAGGATAATTTTGAATGAGATGAAAGCACAGACATTTGCTTATGTCCAATTCATAAAGTATCAAAATCTATTTCATACTGTAACATGTAATTCTTTACAAAGAATGCTATGACACTCATGAAAACAGAAAAGCAGGAAATAGCGATCTGATGCTAAAGATCAGCTCAACCAAATGACTAATGTGTTTGCTTACCTGTAACAAAATGGTTATCAGTCACCACTTCATCACTGGTGGACTGACTAAGTGTTACAGCAAACTTTAAGTCTTCATTTTCAATTTCCAATAGTACCTAATATAATTTAATATTGTCATTAAGAAACAAGAGACAAAATTTAATAGCAGAAGATTATAAAAATTTTCCAGAACAAAGATAAGCTTTTCCTCATATGACAAGTACAATAATATGAAGCTTACTACTGACAGGAATCTTTAGACATGGAATAATGTAAATGTATCAGTTAAAATTTTGTTGTCCATAGTAATAAATATTGGAGTATTTCCCAAAATACATAATATTTCTATGCGATATTTTAATATATTTTATATTTTACCTTGGAAAAATGCATGGTTTGCATTTGGGATTTGTTTTACTTTCTGTGGAACCAAGCAGTATATGCATTAATACTGTTATGCACGTAAGGGAAGACCAAGTCCATTTGAAAGTAATGCTATGGACCTGAAGATTACTATATATCTTTCATTGTTCTTTACTGGCAAGAAGTAATCCATTTCTGCTTATTTATCATCTCAACATCACACGCTTGGGGCATATATTAATATTTGTAATGCAGCTGAAGTCACATAAAGTAATTGTGCTGTTATAAACAATGGTCTCCTGAGAACAAAAAATCATGTTTGCAAAAGTGCTCACTAATAAAAGCCAGGCAACAAATTAGAAGTGATTAAATTAGATACAGGTATATTTTTTTTTAAGAACTTCAGGAAGTTATTGAGTCAAATCCTATGAAAATATAGAAGAACTTAGATTCATAACTCTTGATTTGTCTTTGGAAGATAGACATATGACCATGTTTACATTTTCTATAAAATAATGGAATCTATCAGGAGCAAAATTAATAGCACATCCACTTGAACATCATGAAAATAATAAGATAGAGAAATATAAAAGTGTTACCATGATACTGAGATAATATTCTGAAAAAAAAACCCCGAAACAACAAGAAAGGATTAATCACTTTTGTTTTACTTTGTTGATTTTTGTGCTTAGCATATCAACTACTGATACAGAGAATTTATTCCAAATTTAAAACTTACAGATGTTGTATTACATTTAATGTTCCAGTTCCAAAGAATTGCATATACAAACTCATTTTAATACCTTATGGACAGTCTGACTGAAACAACTGAACACATCTGTAGGTCTCCTTAGGAGGCAAACAAAGCAAGTTTAAGTTATCTAGATTACTTAATAGAAGTTTGTTCAATTGATAATATTGTTTAATTAGAGAATACCTTTTTCTTAAATTGTTCTGGATCTTCTTCATTCTTTTCAGAAGCCAATTCTGCCACGTAATCTGAAGCATGGCAAGAAACTACCCCATGTATGTTATCTAAAGGAGAAATAAATATATAATTTAGTACACAGGGAGAAAATCCTTTACCAATATTCAGTTCTGCTCTATATTTCTTTAAAGTAAAATAAAGCTTTTTTTTTTTTTTCCTTTAAAATTTTTAAACAACACCTCCCACCTCCCCCCCCCATTTTTATTCAAATGTATATGGGAGTCATTTATCTACATTAAAACCAGTTAATACATGTAGTTGGAACACACATAATGATACTGTAGGAACCTAGTGAGAGCAAATAAGAAAGAACATTCCACAGCATAGAACAAAGAACAACATTTTCTGGGTAGGAAAATAGAGCAAAACTTGTATGAGATAAGTCAAAAACCGACAAAGAACTACAAAAAGAATGAAAAAGATTGTGTCCATTACAAAAAAAAAAAAAAAGGATAAAAAGAAACCTTCCTCAAATATCAAAATGTATAGATAATATAGAACTTTAGTTCACAAAGATGGTTGCATTAAATGAGTGTGAAACCCAAGATGATGTGAAAAACTAGAACAGAATGGACGATGCCATCCATTTGGCATATAAACTATTAGCTTGGCTTTAGTCAATCACTGACACAGCAATATTATTCCCAGTTACAAGCTCATTTCATTTCATGCCAGCTTGGCTATTTCTAAAAACAGACTTTAAACATATCCTATGGGGTTCAACTGTAACTGAAGTCATAACTTCAGCTCCTAGTGACTTCATTTTAGATTCTCATGAAGAGTCTGGCCCAGGTGCTATTTTAGAGAATCATCCTGTAACTTGCCTTGATCTATGGTTTAGCATCAGATAAATTTTTAGAAAAAAAATAATCTGTACTCCGATGTTAATCCTAGCATCATTGCATGGCTTTATTCCTAGAGTTTTTCAGCATGAATTGTGATGTATGCTGATGCAACAGGCTTCACTGCTTGCATTGTATTACTGATGACTGCTAGTATCAGCTCCACTGGCAATATGAGCTGCATAAATATTTTAACTGTGATCCCTGCTTACTTGTGGTTTCTTCATCTTCTAAGTCTTGCAGTACAAGCCTCTCAGCATCTTCATTTCTGCTCTTTATAAAGTTTAAATAGGAGAGAACTGATTCTGGCAAGTCATCTGAAATCTAGAAAAACATGATGTTTGACATAAATTCTACATTTTCATCTCAGCCATGACTGGAAGTATGAGACATTATTTTAGCTTCACCTATAAAGCACTGATGGTGAGTTAGTAGTATTGTTTTGTCACTCACTGAACAATTAAAAATTCTAATTTGCAATTAGATTCTAATTAAATTTTGTTTGGAAGAAATTTTAGTAACATAACCAGAAACATGTTTTTATTAACATTTTCATTGCAACTGTGTTGGATCAAGAAGTTAAAGAAAAGGTTAAGACAAAAATTAATGAGTACCTATGAAGCACAGGATCCTAAGAATCTTCAGACTCATTAAACAATAAACTAATTTTAACCTAATGTTTACCGTATGCATGTAAATCAGATGCTTCAGCTTTGTTTACTACATACATATTTTCTGTTCAAAACTCCATCTTTTACTGCATGGATTTTGAAAAATGGGCTGCCTTCTCTCTCATGTGTAAATTGCAGTAATTATCGCTGGCATTCAGCATGTAAGTGAATAAATAATTATCACTGACGCCTTTGCCTATCTTTATAGCATATCAAACATATGTTTATGGTCACATATGACTGTTGTGGTTTAAGGGTGAACAGATTTGGGGGGGATGACAGGTGGTAACATTAAGACCCCGAGGAATCAGAGGGCAGCTGTTATTCCCTCCTCTTGCCTGCCACACTCCATATAACAAGTAGATAGGAAGTTCAGGGGGCTTCTCTTCCTTCCCAGGCTCTGGGAGCTATCAGGGCATCTCAGCAGGGCTGGCCCTGACTCCATGTGCGCTGCGCAATCCATCTCCATCCCCACATTGGGTTTGTGTAGAGTTCTGTATCCTTCTGCCCTTAATATTCCTTTTTTTCTTTTTCTCCTGTTATTCATTAAATTTATTATAGTCTTAACTTGCAATCTTGGGTGAGGCATTTTTATTTTTCCTTAGTCCCCTTTTTATCCTACCCTGGGAGGGAGGAGGGAAGGGGCTAATAGAGAGAAATCCTGCGCTGCTGCGTTCCATGGGGGCTTGCCCTGAGCCTGAAACAATGACCAGTTATCACCTACACTAATATTCTACAGACTAATTCTTTTGCTATGCATTTGAAAGATTAAAATAACTGAAAAGGACCCAAATAACTGATCGTATTTCAGAGGAAAATCTTTCCCCAAAGTAAGAAGTAATCCATAAAAGAGGACTTAAACCACCAATTTGTGTGAAATTAATAGCAGGAAGTCTTCAAAAAGAAGACAGTCTCTTGCATGATTTAAATGAAGACGCTTTGGTTTATTAATCCACATTTATCTGCCTCTTTAGGTTTAATAAAATCTCACAGCTTCAAATGATCATAAACCAAATCATTATCTACAATTCTGTGGTTTTTTTCACTCAAGCAGAATGCTGATATTAATCTCTTTTATTGTCCTGTCACCACTGGAGGTTACATTTTTCATGAAGCAGTACTACTGAGCACTTTTCAGAAGAAATCTTCAGGTTCGGTATGTTGGGAAAAATTTCATTAATCACATAGGCTTTCCAGGCCCATACTACTTTAAAGCAGAAGGAGAAACAGTTTTAGCTCATTGAATACTTACTGTCTCACTGTCACTCAAATCTTCATCTGATAACTCTGTGTCAGGATCATCTGCTTCAAAGGAAGAAATGCTGATTCTACTTAATTCAATTTCTATTTCTTTTTCAATTCCCTCGATATCTTCTGACATTCTAATTCCCACAGTGTCTTGTCTGCTTTTAAAGCTACACAAAGAAAATACTTTCAGCACAGCATGAATCAAAACAAAGTGTGCTTATTTAGCATGTTTATTCAGATGTATTTATTGAATGGTTGGCCTAAAACATGAAAAGGTACAGCAGAATGTGAGAACACCTCACTCCATACCAACAAGCAAAATAAAGAAAAACATTTTGTGGTAAGGGAATTTCTCCGCAGTCTACCCCTCTAAATTTTGCAAGTGTTACCAAATTTCAATACAAGAAACCTGTCTGCTGTCTTCTCCTTGTGAACAGTAGCAGGGCTATGACATAAGCCTCATAAGGTTTTTTTTTCCAGCACTAATAGCTGCAAAAAAATCCCCAACTAAATCTTCAAATGATGAATACATATTAGCAATTGCAAAATAAGACCGAGACTCCAGAAAGCACTCTCTGAAATTGCAAAGACACAGAGAAAGCAGTGAGAAATGGCCCACACCACAGAAGTACAAGACTTGTAGAGGGATGGATGCAGGAGGGGAAGGTGGCTCCTTGCTCTCCACACTTCCCTCCACAACCGCACCCCTCTTCTCTTCCTCCAGTTAGGGGCCAAGAGAGGCAGCCCAGACCCGCTTCATCATAGGCAGCGAGCAGCTCCTCGTCCTTCGCCGTCTCCTGGGCACACCGAGCGCATCTCAGCCGTGAAGGTGCAAAGCAAATTCCCCGGCGAAACTACAACTCCCGGAGGGCATCTCCGTGGGGGAGGCCGCCCGCCCACCGCCGTTTCCCGGAAGGACCGCGGAGCTGCTCCTCTGCATGCCGGGAGCTGTAGTCCGCCCCTCAGGGCACCCGCAGCCCTCACTTCTCCGCGACCTGCTCCGTGTAGCTACTCACTTCTCGTTCAGCCGAGTTCCTCCGGAGCTCCCGCCTTCCTGGCCGCCTCCGGAGAACTCCCGCCTCTGCGCGCTGAAGCCCCGCAGCGTCCCAACAGCCCCCGGTCAGGCTCGACGCAGGGACGACGAGAGCCCGGCCACAGCTCCTGTTGAACAGCGAGCGTCTCCATGGCAACAGGAGGCAGCGGCTCGGACGGCAACCGGCAGGACCCACACTTGGCGAGGAGCCGACTGCGTTGCGGTCCCCGGCGTGTCACGAGACACCTCTCAGCCCTTTCTGATATGCGTCTGTTTTCTTTTGTTTGGCTTTGTTTTGGATTTTTTTTAAAAAAATTAAATTTCGGTTTATTTTCGGTAATGGACCGGAATGTAGCATTCAGAAACAAAAAACTTTAAACTAAAAAAAAAAAAAAAAAAAGCAAGCATCACACAATAAAACAAGAACAAAAAAAAAGAGCAGAGAAAGGCACATGGAAATTTATTAGAGAGCTGGACAAAATGTTCAGTTGGGTAATGAAAGACTCTACGCAATTCAGTCCAGAAAAAGGGATATGGAGCAGGAAGGGTGCAGACAATATCATTTTGGTGTGCCATGGTATTTATAGGGAATATATCTGTCCCTAAAGTCTGTCTAGGAACACTAAGGTGCAAAGACAGGTCGACAGGAGAATAAGAGCTGAAAAGTAAAGACAGGTTTTACATAGAAAATAAGCAATTTTGTAAGCAATGGGAAGTATCTGCCAAGGATAGTAATGGGTTTTCCCACCTATTGCCTTTAAAAGAAATTGAGTACCTTTCTGAAGGACTGGGTGTTAACCACAAAATACTGCTTTCGAGGGGAAATGTTTTCACACCAGTGTTAGGGATGAGTAAGACATTTAAATTTTAAAACAATGGAAAGTCATCCATTTGAAATCCACCCCGAAATGTCCCATTCTTTAAAGAATCATTTAACCAGTGAACTTTTCAATGTGGTTAAGTTTTCAAGTGCTGAGTTGAATGTGTGCTTGATACTTGTTTTGTAATGCAAGTTATGTTGTGATCATGGTGACTGAATTCCGTGCATTTAGCAAACAATTTTGCCAATACAAAAGATGTTTCTAAAGGCCTGTTGTCTGTAACCAGGAAGTCAGAACTGATCAACAGAAGAAAATTTTTCTGTTGTAAGGATGTGGTTAGGTTGTTTTTCAGGAAGAAACATGATTATAAGACTGTGCTCCTTAAGGTAGAATGGAAATATTCAGAGCTGGTATGGATTTTCTTGTGAAGTAGCTATGTAATGTAAAATGTACATAATTTTATAAAGATAATATTTGCATTATCCAGATAACTTAAGATAAACTGAGTTGTATAATAATTATTGGTAGTAAGATAGCTCAAAATAAAGCATTGAAACGCATCTTTATTACAACAGAACTATTTCAGATGCCTGTTTTCAAGTGAAATATGTAACCATTCGGGTTTTTTTATGAGAACAAAGTATCACACCACTGTTTTAATACATTCTGGCTTTGAAAATTCTGTTTAATTACTTTAATCTTCCTCAGAGAAACTGCAAAACCAATTCTCTAACACAGTCCATAAGTTTACATGGTGCATTATTGACCCCAATCCACTGCAGAGCTAGTCTGAGAAGCAGCTTACAGCTTTCTTCATGCTGCAATTCAGCAATGGAGGTTTTATGATCCAGGCAGTGAGGTTCTTGACAGGGCAGGAAAAGCCTGTGTTTGAATCTTTTCTTCTAATCAACGAATTCAGTATATATGTAACATATGTTTCATATGTAAAATAACTTGCTAATGCAAGATATTTTTTGACCACAAGTTTCATATTTGTAATTTTTTTTTTCTGTTCTACAAATAACAGAAGACATACTTCTTGTAATCAATCTCTAGTAATTCTGACAGAAGGCAAGAATGATTCCTTTCAGTGATTCCTTTTCATTAGAAAATGCTTTCTGATGGGTATGCCTCTGCTGGTCAGCACAGCATCTGTGCATGTTTGTATGCCTGCCTGCTTTACACATGAGTACTGTAGGACAACCACAGTCTGCTGCCATTGCAGAAGCTATCTTCTAACACTGATGTTCTTGGATTCCTCTCAGCTTGTATCACAAAGCCAGGCAGACCAAAATACTGGAGTATGTTCACAGAAGAGGCAAGGCAGGTGAAAGGGAACATGAGGTTGAGGACAAATGTATGATTTTCACTCTCTCTGCAAAAATTTCTATAGGCTCAGAAGATATGGTATCCAATATTTGCAATATAAATAATGATATATAAAAGAAGTCCTTCATCTGAGAGTTTACAGTGCTAGGTGTCCTTCCTGCTGAAACATGTTAAACTATTCTCAAGATGTGAATGCCCATGTGACTTCACTGTGGTCCTGTTGACATTTGCAAGCATTTGCAAGGGCAGTGCAGTTGGTACTCAGGTTCTAATGCACACTGTACATGTATTTCAGGGGCAGTTGCTATGGGTAGGATCTCTGGTTGCCCTTCCATTCACCAAGTACCCACCTGCTATTGACAGCAGATGAAGTGCATTTCTTGAATTAGTTTCATTTGAAAGGAATTCAACCTTTTGCATCCTTTTACATTCCCATCAAAATACAGAGGAAAAAAAGTATTTGGGGGGTGACTGGGAGATTCACTTCAAAAGTTTAAGTATGTTCTACAGTTCAGGACAAGGCGTTTGGTAGCTCTGTTTGACAGGTCTTGTGGCTTTGCTAGAACTGTGTGCTGGATTGCATTGAAACCATTGGGCTGTATCTGCCATGTTCAACAACAATCAAATCAGGTCATGTAAGCAAAGGAAGGCTTTTATCTTTAATATGGTTCTGCCTCTTCATTTCAATTGGTATCCTTAATAATTAGTAAACTAAGTGTATTGAAGAATATAAGGACAAGTATATGCCAGCCTATGTAACTCTCGCCATTTCTGCAATTTAAATCCTCCTATATACATGTTGCATCCAAATGTCTTTAGTAGTTAAGAGGAAAAAAAGGAAATAAACAAACTAAAAAGAATAAATACATGCATACAATATAACATTAGAGTCATCTGAGACCAGACACCACTTTGATGCTTCCACTGTTGCTGTATTTTTTTTTGTGCAATGTAGCAGGTGACTATTTAATTTTATAAAACATCTGAGAAATTAAATTCTGTTGTCATTGAAAGGCTTAGTTATATTTCTTTCATATGAAACATAAATGTTGTGTTGTAGTCTTTTAATTTTGCAACTGTAGCTTGGTTTGTATAGATAGGAGGAACTAACCCTGATAGACTGTTTTGAGTAACCTTGGCTTGTATAGATGAGGTAGTAACTATGAGCTAAGAGGGAACAAAGAGGAGACTTCAGAGATAAGCCAGATCATACCAGTTCTGTGGCTGCCGGCTCAGCACAACCTTGATCCTTACCTTCTGAGGGAAAGATAAAAATACACTGTGAAGAAGACTATGGGCCTTCCTTCAGAAGACGCCGGTGGCCCATGACCACCAGACAGCAGTGCGCAGGCGTCAGTGGGAGGAGACTTATGATAATCAACATAATGAGATTCAACAAGAGCAAGTGCAGTTCCATCTGGGCTGGAACAATCCCCACTATCAATACAGGCTGGGGGAGGAGGTCATAGAGAGCAGCCTTGCAGAAAAGGACTTGGGGGTGCTGGTAGATGAGAAGCTGGGGATGAGCAGCCAGTGTGTGCTTGCAGCCCAGGTGGCCAATCACATCCTGGGCTGCATCAAAAGAAGTGTGGCCAGCAGATCAGGAAAGGTGATTCTACTGCTCTACTCTGCTCTGGTCTGACCTCACCTGGAATACTGTGTCCAGCTCTGGAGCCGTCAGCACAGGAAGGACATGGACCTGATGGAGCAGGTCCAGAGGAGGGCCGCAAGGATGATCAGGGGGCTGGAGCACCTCTCCTATGAAGACAGGCTGAGGGAGATGGGAATGTTCAGCCTGGCGAAGAGAAGGCTCTGGGGAGACCTAGCAGCAACCTTCCAGTACCTTAAGGGAGCTTATAAAAAGACTGGAGAGGGGCTGTTTACAAAGGCCTGGAGTGACAGGATGAGGGGTAATGGTTTTAAATTAGAAAGGAGTGGATTTAGATTGGATGTAAGGAGGAAGTTCTTTACCACAAGAGTGGTGGAGCACTGGAACAGGT